>JASANE010025061.1:0-35240 GCA_030248225.1 Trileptium ribeirensis | reverse complement strand
CATAACTCTAGAACCGAAGCCTTAATCGAGAAACAAAAAAGGCATCGGCATTTATCATTTTACTATGAAATAAAACCAAGCAGAGAAAAATATTCGAAAGCTAAGATAAAAAAATAAGCTTGCTTCCGTGAAAGAAACTAAAATGGGTGAAAAACCCTCAGTTTGACCTCTGACCCGAACCATGGGGCACCACACCCCGTACCCATGGAACAATGGGTCACAGAGCAAAACCAATAACGGCAATGAGTTTCCCAAGCCCGAAAGCCCCCAAGTGAAACTTTTCAGCCGAACAGGACACAAGAACAAATTTTTGTTCTTGTATGTCGGCGAACCATTGGGGCGCCATACCCCCGTACCTCAAACCCCATAACTCTAGATACGGAACCCTAATCGCAAAACAAAAAAGAGGCATCGGCATTTATCATTTTACTATGAAATAAAACCAAGCAGAGAAAAAAATTCGAAAGTTAAGATAAAAATAAGCTTACTTCAGATGAAAGATACTAAAATGAGGTGCAAAACCCTCAGTTTGACCTCTGACCCCGAACCGTGGGGGCGCCATACCCCCGTACAAACGGAACCATGGGTCACAGAGCAAAACCAATAACGGCAATGAGTTTCCCAAGCCCGAAAGCCCTCAAGTGAAACTTTTCAGCCTACCAGGACGTCAGAACAAATTTTTGAATTTTGGGTCGGCGAACCATTGGGGCACCATACCTCAAACCCCATAACTCTAGAACCGGAGCCTTACTCGAAAAACAAAAAAGTGGCATCGGCATTTATCATTTTACTATGAAATAGAACCATCCAGAGAAAAAAATTCGAAAGTTAAGATAAAAATAAATTAGCTCCCGTGAAGGATACTAAAATGGGGTGAAAAACACTCATTTTGACCTCTAACCCCAAACCTTGGGGCGTCATACCCCCGTACCCATGGAACCATGGGTCATAGAGCAAAACCAATACAGGCAATGAGTTTCTCATGCCCGAAATCCCCCAAGTGAAACTTTTGAGCCGCCCAGGACGTCAGAACAAATTTTTGAATTTTGGGCTGGGGAACCATATACCTCAAACCCCATAACTCTAGAACCGAAGCCTTAATCGAGAAACAAAAAAGGCATCGGCATTTATCATTTTACTATGAAATAAAACCAAGCAGAGAAAAATATTCGAAAGCTAAGATAAAAAATAAGCTTGCCTCCGTGAAAGATACTAAAATGGGTCAAAAACCCTGTTTGACCTCTGACCCGAACCATGGGGCATCACACCACGTACCCATGGAACAATGGGTCACAGAGCAAAACCAATAACGGCAATGAGTTTCCCAAGCCCGAAAGCCCTCAAGTGAAACTTTTCAGCCTACCAGGACGTCAGAACAAATTTTTGAATTTTGGGTCGGCGAACCATTGGGGCACCATACCTCAAACCCCATAACTCTAGAACCAGAGCCTTACTCGAAAAACAAAAAAAGTGGCATCGACATTTATCATTTTACTATGAAATAGAACCATCCAGAGAAAAAAAATTCGAAAGTTAAGATAAAAATAAATTAGCTCCCGTGAAGGATACTAAAATGGGGTGAAAAACACTCATTTTGACCTCTAACCCCAAACCTTGGGGCGTCATACCCCCGTAACCATGGAAACATGGGTCACAGAGCAAAACCAATAACGGCAATGAGTTTCTGGGGGGGTTCAGAGCAACCAATCGATAGTTCCCAAGCCCGAAAGCCCTCAAGTGAAACTTTTCAGCCTACCAGGACGTCAGAACAAATTTTTTAATTTTGGGTCGGCGAACCATTGGGGCACCATACCTCAAACCCCATAACTCTAGAACCGGAGCCTTACTCGAAAAATAAAAAGTGGCATCGGCATTTATCATTTTACTATGAAAAAGAACCATCCAGAGAAAAAAATTCGAAAGTTAAGATAAAAATAAATTAGCTCCCGTGAAGGATACTAAAATGGGGTGAAAAACACTCATTTTGACCTCTAACCCCAAGCCTTGGGGCGTCATACCCCCGTACCCATGGAACCATGGGTCATAGAGCAAAACCAATACAGGCAATGAGTTTCTCATGCCTGAAATCCCCAAGTGAAACTTTTGAGCCGCCCAGGACGTCAGAACAAATTTTTCAATTTTGGGCTGGGCAACCATATACCTCAAACCCCATAACTCTAGAACCGAAGCCTTAATCGAGAAACAAAAAGGCATCGGCATTTATCATTTTACTATGAAATAAAACCAAGCAGAGAAAAATATTCGAAAGCTAAGATAAAAAAATAAGCTTGCTTCCGTGAAAGATACTAAAATGGGGTGAAAACCCCTCAGTTTGACCTCTGACCCCGAACCCTGGGGCCGCCATACCCCCGTACCCACGGGTCACAGAGCAAAACCAACAACGGCAATGAGTTTCCCAAGCCCGAAAGCCCTCAAGTGAAACTTTTCAGCCTACCAGGACGTCAGAACAAATTTTTACTCGGGGATGTACACGGTAAAATGCTTGGCGGGGTACACGGTGTACCACACCCCAGGTCTAAAACGCCCCCAATATCAATAATAGTGGTGAAAACTTCTTAAGTTAATGGCAGATCAAAATTACGGGGAATTTAAAAGATTTCACCCTGCAAAACACAATTTCCATTACGTTTCACTACGTTCTGACTAGTAACTATTAGAGACACTGCAGTATTCCAGAGTAAACGATGCACCTAATGTATCCTTCAGAAACTAACGCGGTTAATGAGTTATATGCCGCTATAAGCTTATTGTTGAAGTAAAATTAAAAAAAATTGGCAATTTTTAAACTTTGGCATGTATAGTAATCTAGAAAATATTTAAACAAAGTTGTTGCTCTCAATTACCTATACTAACTACTCTCCAAAAGCTATAACTTAACATATGACAGACCTCAAATGACTAAACACAAAAATTGCAGTTGTGTGGGTTTTTACTTTTGAGATTTTAGGCAATCACTTATCACAAACACAAAGGGAGGAGTAGTTTTGGTTTGTGGGGAAGGTGTAAAGGATACTATTGCTTTTATTCCTCTACACAGTGATGTTTGATATTAAACAATACAGCTTTTGGTCTAATTTTGAACTTAAGAAACTGAACTACCGGGCAACTGCACATAATGTACCTTCCGTCACTTGTGAAAATATAGCAATGTAACTGAACTTCGGGTATCACTTCGCTATTTATAGTTCCCGAAAAAGTACCACTTATTCGTTGATCGTCACCTAAAACAGTAATGATTATCATAATACTTCAATTGCGACATCCGGATAACCCCGACATTACATCCCGTAGCCAGCTACAAAATTTAAATACTAGCTTCTTCGAGAAAAGCCACTATCTCTTGATATGAGGATACCGAGAAGACACAGTTTTTAATGACGGTTTTCGCTTTGGTGTTGCATAATATGGCTTTAGCGATTTTTGTATGTACATACAAGGCCTCTCCACAGGACGAAAATTTCAGCTGGGTGCTTTGAGCTGGGGCGTCCCATCTTACGTTCTCATACGTTTGTGGAGACATATCTGTTCTCACTACTTACTCGGCATTTTAAATTTTCTGGAGAAATAAACGGGTTATAAAAGAAAAACTGTCGAAATGTCAAATGCGGACTTAGAATTTTTAAGGTTCACAGATTGTAATTGCTTTTAATTTTAATTCGATTTTGGTATTAACTGAATTCGTGGGCGGAAATAAGTGCACAAAAAGAAATTAACAATGTTTATTTATACACATCGTTAATTTGGGTTTATGCCCGTTTGTAGACGAACGCAAAACCATTCGGCAATTAAAAACGGTAACGTTCGCTTGCATTTGGTTTTTACGCACTTCTTTTTGTCCGTAACAGTATATTTCTGAATTCGATTTTTGCAGTTTGTAATATAGACTAGTGGATTGAGTTAGAAAAAAGCTGCGGTGGAACGGTTATGTACTTGGGCATGTAGTTCAATAACGCCAACCTTGGTATTATTTTGGCATTTTTGACGATTTTTGTAAGTTAACACAACTTGCCACCTGGAAAATAACAGATTATTTATCGATCTAAAAATAATTGTAATGCAAACAGCGATGCCTCAACAAAAATACATAAACTACGATGGCTGCAACAACAATCATTTTCCATTTTATGAACCAAATCATTATGTCAAACACTGTTATAACCCATTCATACATACCTTCTTTCAGACACGCAATTCCATTGCCTACATGTCCGGCTTGACACTGACAACATCCTCCCTCAGCGTGATAATAGCATGTGGCAAACCGATGACATTTGTTGTCAGATGATGAACATGTTACAGCAGTTGTCATTCCACCATCGTTCCTTGTCGATGACGCAATTGGTTCATTCCTGGTATCATGCACGCGCGGTTCGGGTTCCGACACTGGTGGGATAGTAGTTGTCGTTTCTGATTAAATAAATGCAATGATTTGATTAAATCGACAAAGTTGTGAAGGTCAGTGATTACAACGAGCAGATTTTAATGGAACAGATTAAATGGCCGAAAAGGTGCAACCATTCTATTTTATCGACATAATATGGATTAGCAGTAATTCTTTACATAAATTTACCGCTTCACATATGCAAGAGCGAAACAGAAGTTAACGAAATTCGAGACTAATGGCTGATTAATAGAAAAAATCTTACAAACTATAAGTAGTGACAGCTGAAAGAAATGGTGTCGGCACGATGTTTCTGTCTTCTATTTATAAAAAATCAAGACATCATCGTTAGCGGTGGGTTCCTAAATTTTAATCATCAGCGACGTTATTAATGAAAAACACGAACAATTTGGTTTAAAATTCCAAATCAGATCTTACAATCAAAATTTTCAATTACGTTCAAAAACAATAACATAATTTGAAAACCGCTGATAATCTGTATGTTTATGTAAAAAATTTCACGACTCCAACATACTGTGAGCAATATCATCAGAGTCCGGAGCATCAGAGAAATATAAATATCCGTTAAGCAGAATTATGCAGCTTAATACATGGTAGCCAGTTTGCACAATGTGGAACATACTGGTGATTGCGTCCTCTACAACCACGTTCTTAGTATAATTTAAGTTTTAAAACAAACTAACATTAACATGCATTATGTACTAATATTCAATCTTATAGGTCTTTCCATGTGTTTTTCGAATTTCAACACAACATAGTTTAAGATTCCATAGGGTACAATTTCAAGTCCAATAAAGAAGTTTTCGAAAATGTATCCATTCAGTGGTAACAATGATTATCGCTGTCACGGACTGAAAACAGATGCTTTCCACTACTGAGGACGGTATTTGATGAAACTCCACTAGATCCAACCCAATACATCTACTTCAATATATTGAAATTATGCTACAACCATAATCTGGAGAATAAAAACAGTTATAGCAGAGCGCAGTAGGGAGCGTCTGGTACATTAATTGTCAGTCGAATAATGTATCCATCCGTTGATGAGCGCCATGGTTGTCACGGGCGGAATAAAAGATGTTTGCACCATTGAAAACGGTACATGAGAAAACTTCACTCGCTCCAATCGAATGCCTACTCCAATACAATGAAATTACGTTAGCACCGTGAAAACACGGTGCTATAAATAGCACTATGAAAAAACATACTATATTTGTAAAGAAATTAGTACATTGTTGCATAAACTAAAACTGAAGAAAAGAGTTAACACCGAAAATATTAATGTTCAGGCTATGACGAAATTCAATTCTTACGAACAAGTAGATGAACATACCACGAACAGGAGCTTGACACACGCAAACCGGACAACCATTCGTATCTCGCTCCATGCGACAAGCAGGCGCGACACAGTCTTGTAACGAAACTGGTGGGCAAATTGGAGACGATATTACTGGATTCAGCCCTGCCGCGTCTTCTTCGTTGCCCTGTCGATTAATTAAATCTGGATTGTCTTCGATTCGTACAATGGACACAGAATCCCCGTCATATGAATCTAAAATCTACGATAATGGTTAATAGTTTGTCACTCTAATATAATATTAGTGATACTTTCTAGTATAAAGTACAAAAAATTATAAAAACTGCTACTGTTGCAAAAATGAAAACAGCTTTGATGGCCAGATTAACGGGAAAATTCTGGATGCTACGCTGGAGCCGTTGGGTTGATCAGTTAGTATCGGTGGCAAAATTTTGCGTAAGCAGAATATAAACCAAGGTAAAAACGTACTGCTTAAAATCAGAAAAGTAATTTATGAAACACTTTAATCTATGGCGACAGCAGCGGACAAATTAGTGGTTGGCGTGACCTAGGATTTGCAACCCAATGGTTATGAACCATGCTTACGACACCTTAAATAATCATCAACTCAGTCCTTTTGGCATAATGTACACGTTCATTACCATGGGCGTAGCAAGGTAAAAATTTCGGGGGGATGGTCTGGCTCAGGCCGAGATCTTATGTCGCTTCCTTCCCCCGGCCGATGATCCCGATTGCTCCTAAGTTCGCTGTCTTTCATGTTTACGCACCGTTTTGTGCATGTTCAAGCCTGGATAGATATAATTTTAGAGCTTTGTTTTGTATGCTATCTAGCGAATACCAATCCTAAGGTATTATATATATATATGGTCTGCATTTCAGATATTAAGAATGTCTTTGCTGAAATTCTTTAACAACCGGGAATCTGATTCCCGTGATTCCTATAATAATAACACTCGGCCGAAGCCGTTGAAACGCCTTGAACCAGCAACTCTCCTGCTGATAACACTCTTAGACGGCCAACATGCTGAAAAACGTCAAAAGTCAACCGAACCGCCAGACAACTTCAGCCTCCCCAAGCCCCTCCCTCACGATAGTAAGCTTGGGCCACAAAGCAACCTCGATATCGGTCTTTATGCTTGCGATAAGGCAACAGACGATCACTTAATATCACAGTTGCTACGTGAACCGTGGCGCCCTCTTCGAGATACAAGTTTCGTCCAGTGGTTCAAGCCAAACGGAAGACGTATCCTCAATCTGCGTGAATTAACGGCCATCTCTTGCCTTTTCCCACGTGGAGCAGGGTTTTTCCTGTCGGCAGTTCGTTCCGTTTAGTCCCGTCGAAGTGGGGAAAGGCGGTTATCAGAACATTATGACTTTTTTTCGTCGCCCCTTCAAGGATTTCGATGAATGTTGGAACTCCCATCAAATGGCAACGTATCACGCCGGCGCTATGGTAGCGGCGCACGTGTTTCTCGACTCGTTTGACCGTCAAACGACAGTCACAGATACCGCTAATCGTGGACAGAAAGCCATTATCGAACAAAATCGTGCAATGCTTAGACCTGTGGTCAACGCTGTGTTGTTCACTGTACGCTATACGCTGCCGTACCGCGGTCACAGAGACAGTGGGGCTCTAACAGAGGACGAGCATTCCAGCAATCATGGAGTTTTCTACGGTGTACTGAGGCAGATGATCAAATACGGCGATCACGGAGCTAAGAAGCTCCTTGACAATCCAGCAAATGCTAAATATCTCAGCGCGCACATACAAAATCAGATGATCCATTGCGTCGAAAAGCTTATGCTGCGAGCGACCGTTGCAAGAGTCTACCGAGCCGGAGCATTTGTTCTACTATGCGACGAAACAAGCATTTTTCGGCAGGAAAGACTCAATATTTGCGTGCGGTATGTCGATGACTCAGGCCGCCTAATCCGAGAGGAATTTCTTGGATTTCTAGATCTGGATAGCACCGCCGGCGCATCTATACTGACACAATCCTAACATTTTGCCGCGACGTTCAGCTCGATTTGGGCCTTCTTGTAGCACAGGGCTACGATGGTGCCGCAAATGTGGCAGGGCGTATGCGAAGAGTGCAAGCCATTATCAGCGCTGCGTTTCCCATGGCTGTTTATTTTCACTGTGAATCACACAACTTGAACCTGGTCGTATCGAAAGCTGAGGAAGTTAGGTACATTCGACGCACGTTTGGAATTGTTTCACATGTCGTCAACTTTTTTAATTCCAGCCCCAAAATAAGTGGTGTCCTCCGGACGCAGCTCGAGAACCTCACTGCAAACACACGTCGAACCAATGTTGCTACGCGCTGCAACAGCAGCGACATGAGACCCTTGTCGCCTTCAAGGAGCTATTTATTGCAATAGTAGCTAGTTTGAAGCAGCTCTAGGACAATGACTGCGGCAGAACAATTGCAGAAGCAGAGCAGCTCTCAAATTCAGTAACTTCATATAGCTGCATCATTGTCCTTGTGGTTGGGGAAAACGTTGCTGCCCTCCTAAAACAGCTGCCACTAAACTACAAGCTGTGAACCTCTATTTGACCGAGGCGGCCGAACATATTGACATCCTCAAGGAGGATATTTCCAACCGTCACGATAAACTTGCAGAGACTTTCGGTGTTTTGATGCAAACAGCAGTGGAGGTCGCGGACTTTATTGGGGCAGATGTATCTTTGTCCGCCAAAGTTAGTGGTCGTATCAGAGAAATGAAGCCCGAGAAGTACTACAGAGACGAACTATACGGTATGTATTTGGGGTCGCTTCGTCCCGAACGGAAGTTCGTTCGGTGAAGTACAAGGCAAGATTTTTCAACTACAGACGTTAAAGCCAATGCATTTCGGGAACTATTCTAACTTGCGACAGGCTGTATCGCTGTACCAAAAGATGCTGCCTGAAACATGTGTTCACCCTATGTCTGGACTAGACGGGGAGCTTGAGAACTGGCATACAAAATGGCGTCGGGTTCCAGAGAAGGAGAAGCACGTAACAGCACTCGACACGTATCTGTATAGTTGTAAAGATGCAAAAGCTACTGTACCCTAATATTCACAAGCTACTACAAATTCTCGCGATCCTTCCCGTAAGCACAGCTTCAGCGGAACGAACTTTTTTAGCCCAGGACCGATTGCTTTCGCATCTTCGAGGATCGCAGACAACCCAACATCTGTCAGGGCTCACCATGGCTGATGGCCGTTCACTTCACCGAATCTATCCAGATCAAAGAGGACGATGTGATCAATATTTTTGCGGAGGCACAAAGAAGGCTGATGTTTTGAAGTTGAGCATAAATGCATGACATAAAAGGTACAACGTAAAGACCATGGGCACATGTGGACAACTTGTACGTGTCTTATTATCGTTAGGTAGCGTAGTGTGCTTTTGCTCCGCAGGGCTGAATTTTAGATTTTTAAAGTGACAAAGCAATTTCCAGGCTACTCCGACTGGAAAAGCGCAGTCCAGGTAGAAAAGTTTTTTACTAAGGGGACCAACAAATTTCAGAGGAGGGGGAATTCTCTCCTTTCCCCCTGGTTATACCCCTGTTCATAACCATAAATGATCGTTACTAATAAACTAGATTTATAGTTTAGTAATGTTCTGCGTATTTAATAATGTGCCCACAGACAGCGAAAGATAAAAATTTCTTTTTGGTATGCAAAGCCCAATAGATTTCGATAGTAGAGACGTCTAGCCGGTCCATAATGGGAGAACCCCACTTCTCAAAACCGCCATGTTCGCCCCCGCTCATACCCGCAACACCCATGTTTAACCAAATCCACGGTTTATTATTATTTTTAAATCTATGTTTTTTGTATACAAGGTATGACACCACAGGTACAAAATTTTACTTGGGGGCCACCAGCTATCACCTGGGTGAATCCTTTCCAGATTACCTCGGGGGAAATCGTGCTCAATGGTCAATCGGTGGTCTTACAATTGCATTTTACCACGTTTTTCATGCTTTTACGGCGTGATATCGCTGTTTTTGCATATTTGGCTGGCTCCTTCAAACTAGAAAAATTAAACCTCGGACATGACCTTGGGGTAAACCAGTTCGGAACTGGGGAAGTGGTGCAAAAATACTTGGGGGAATTCCACATAGGGGTCCACAGTTGGACTGGGGAACCCAAAATGACATTTGGCAACTGGTTGCAAATATGAACATATAAAACAGGGACAATTTTAATGAGTTTAACCAAATGGGAGGGAATTTGAAGATTTTAAGCAAAAATATGAGAAAATTTGCATATTTCTAGCCTTTCAGGCTAAAATTTGGTATTTTCAGTTGGACAGAAAAGTACTTGGGGACCTTGGCGGCATGAACTGGGGGACGCCAAAATTTACTTGCGGGGACGTTTAAATATGGGCCCCCAAGTTATTTTGGAGAAATAACTTTATTATATATATAGACTAGTAACTCGCAATGCGAGGGGGAAACGGAGCGAGTAAGGCTACTCTGCGATTATTGACTATTTTTCGTTCCAAATTCATATCGCTCAGCCCGCTAAAATTTCATGATGGTAGTAAATATACATCGGAAATACTTCAATTTTAGCCATATATCAAAACCGACGAAACCTTTATTTCCTTTTTCAAATATCAAAAAGACAACAACTACAAATTATAAATCCCAAATTAAAAAAAATATATAATTTCAAGAGTGGTTTGTTACGTACTAGGGCTCCTAAGACTTGCCATATTTGATGCATAACACGTAAATCCAATTGCTTTCATCATATTTAGCAATCCCAAGAATATATAGCTACGTTCGATATACCTACATATACTGGAACAGTGACAAAATTTGACTATTTTTGGTGCCAAAATTTACCAAACTTTGCTCAGGCATCGGCCCGCAGGGTTAGTAATAACAAGGCCAATAAACCATGAAACCAACTTGTTTAACGAATTGAATAATCAATATAATTCCATAGTTCACCTCCAACACGCAAAAACTCGCTTTGTAAAAGTTTTGAAATTTTCACTTTCTGGGGAATTTTTTTCAACTTTGCCTCATAACTTCAAACTGGCAACTCTGACAAGAGATGTATAAATGAGAAGTTCTAGCCGCGATGCGATGATAGGTTGCGATAGATAAGCATTTCGGATGGCCGAAACTCATAAAATGTGACCCTTGACCATTTTGAATCGGAAGACTTGTTCGGGGGTTTAGAGTCTAATGAAAGCGCACAAATAGATTGAATATGTGATCAAATAAAAAATTGTGAAGATGCATCCATCTATTTCCACAAACGAACAAAAAGTAACTTTTACGATTTTTGCGGCTAGCAAAGCTATTTGGTGTGGAAATTCCAATTGGTTCGAATTGCCAATAATAGTTCAGTATGTCTATTTGTCATATTTGTTTATTGTCGCTGCTGATGCGCATTTACTATGCGACTATCTGTTCGCTATTAGTGAGAATTGTCACTGGCCGAGCTTAACTTTACTTTAGATTTTAAAAAGAACAGTCGAAATATCAGCTGTAGCAGTAGTTTTATTATAACCGTTTTGTTAGGAAGATCATTTGTGGTCATTGCACAATAGCTGGGGTAGTGAGGAGATTGACCTGGTGAAGCCAACATTTACATGGCGGGCATGACTTGAGGAAACCGCATAAATCCTGGTGGAGCTCGCAATTTCAGAGAACCCCATCTCCCTTTGTCGAGAGGGAAATAAACAATTTTTAAAAATTACAATTTCTAATGCTAGATTACTTGTACAACACCGGTACTTGATAGAATGGGAATATAGCATATAAAACAAAAATTAATTCGACCACTTCTAAATTTTGTAAAAGAATATGAATTGCCCCCCCCCGTTTTCCCTAGCATTTAAAAAGTTCGTAGACAACCCGTTATAATTTGAAGACAGCGATTCCGTTACAAATTGGAAATGATATTTTCGGGATGTGATTTATAAGCGAAGTACAGCCAAATAATACTGCACATAATAATTGACACTTATATTGAAGACAAAAAGTTAACTAAACTGGTTTGTTTTGTAATTTTTGAGCACAGTTCGATTCGAGTCTGTCTGTCATCACAAACTAATTTGGGTAATCCTTAATACGAATGTCAGTTTTTATTGAAGTAGTTTTACTTCAGATGTAATATAATCGGCTGCGACTCATGTCAGTTCACAACGGTGTCATTTTTATTTGGCACTCCAAGATGATCTGGTCCCAAACTAGAACAAACTTTCTTTTATTAAAGTTTTGATATATGTAGTTTGCCTTTACATTTTTTGTAAAACAGTGCATAATTATACTATTGTGTACTTGTATCTTTGAAGGATATTCATTCTTATGGAGCCCATGTCGTTCTAACATTACATTAGTATTATGTACAGTTGACGTTTTGAGTGATACCTCTGTGACAGTTACGCGTAACGAAGGTGTAACATAGGCGATGTAAAATAAGCTATGTCTGCTATGATGAAGAGAAGTTGTCAATATAAGCTTAAGACAGATACCTACCGAGTTTATGGCTGACTACAACTTTAAAGCAACCAAACAACCTACACTACTACGAACAAATCACAAAAGCTCACCTCTGTCAGAAGAACCACCGACGACTAAACCAGTTCCGTCTCGGCGATCATTTTCTTCACCCTGATTATACCGAACTTTATTATCCAAGTCGTGACTGTCAATCACCACTTCAGGTCTTTGTTCTTCCGTTGTCCTACTCACAGTTTCAGTATCTGGCTCCGCGGTCGATGCATCTTCCTCGTCGTAATATTCATACACGTACTCGCCTTCTTCATAAGGACCGTAATCATCTTCAGTGTACAGATCTTCGTTACCTAGCTCCTGTTCGTTTTGTAGCAATGGATCAATTTCTGCTGTTTCCTTGTTACCGTTGTTTGACCGAGGACGACCTATGGTCTCACGCGGATCGATAACATCTTCCCCTGACACACGGTATAAGTAGACTCCGGGTTGTTCAATGTTTGTCATGCTGAAGTATAGCAATTCAATATTTACCTTACAATAGATAACGATTTCGGCTTAATTTTTAAAGTAAATTTATTAACACGCCCCTCGGCTAACTTCTAGTGTAGAATAATTAGCACCATTATTGAAACGGAGCGAGTGATGCGACTGGAGTTTCCACTGGGGGCCCTAGGGGATAAGATCGTGAAAAGTGGTTTTGTATGTTTCTGTCAAGCATAACTCATCTTCGCTGGCCTGTCCACAGTGTGGGGGACCCCCACTTTGCAAATCCACAGTGTTCGTGAGATTTTCCCCCATGCCCGTCCCCCACTGGGCCGAAACCCCCCATGTTCAACTAATTCCAAAAATTTTTTGTCTAAAAAATTGTGTTTTTGTTTGCAAATTGTTTTTTAAACATTAATTACCACTATTTATCAAAATATCGTTTTTTAGCTTGAAAATACATTCACGGTAGTAAAAATGCATGAAAATATGGAAATTTTAGTGTTTTTAAGCAAAATTTACCCCCCTCAACTTTTAATTTTCCCCTGAGAATAATCATGGGCCCCCCCCGACTATTCGGAGGGCTGTGGACAGTCCAGCTTCGGAGGGATTGATTTCGACAAATTTTATATTTTACAGTAAAAGTGACGAGAATGTGCCTTTTAGGTAAATGCGAATGTAGATCTGACCTAGCTTCTGTGTCAAAACAGCAAAAACACCTAACAGGTACTGACTTTTTGCAGCCCATATATAGCGACACAAATTTCGCATAGAAAAATCAAGATCTATGTCGGTTCATCGAGGTCTATGACTTCAGCGAGATCTATGACTACCACTTTTTTGCGCGACCAATCCGTGCCGCTGCGAGCCTGAATATGGTGCGCCGACTCTTCAAAAAAATAGTGATTTTGAAATTTCGGCATGTTATTGCGTGTTTTACCTTACAGCGAGTGTCTAATAGCTTACTAAACATACTGAATGTAATGGTTTTGTTATCTAGTGTCCAACTTGACTTTACTAAATTTTTTCATGGGCTTCAAAGGTTTTACGGTCCACGAACCCCATTTCCTAAATATAGTGAGTTTTTCTTGTTTGGTTATTTATTGCTTGTAGAAATGATATTGTATAAAAATGGTCTATATATATATATATATATATATATATATATATATATATATATATATATATATATATATATATATATATATATATAAGTATTTCGGTGCGGTGAATTCGATGCTATTGTTATCTATTCAGATGTTTTCAATGGATATAGGTTCAATCAGTCATGAATCTGATTACCAAAATACAGTGTCTTTCGTAGTTTGGTTACGAATTGCGTAAAGAGCATCAAGAATGGTTTGTATATAGGTTTTCAGCAGGGAATAACCAGAACCGAAATTTACCGGAACCATCCGTTTAAACCGGATCCGGAACCTGGTCTTCGAAACTTATATATAGTAAAACAGATGAAGGACGAATTGAAGGCGCTGTGGATTTAAAAATATTAAAAATAAATTTTTCATTAAATTTAATGTATTGCGATGACATTGCCTCTTTGAGACTTTGAAGAGGCTCCGGAAGCGAAAATATTTATTTATCGATCAATATGTCGATTTTTGGACTCCCAGCAGAAAAATGCCTTCCGCAGTACAGGCTTGTGCAAACTGAGTCAAACTGAACTGAATGTTCTTGTAACGCATGAAACGCAGACTAGACAATTTTGCTTTGTCTCCAATCGCCTCCCTTTACTAGACATACGTTCGTTGCATGTTATTCCGTAGGAAACTTGAAATTATTGGTTTATATGGTTCTGAAAGAAATATATAAAGGTATACTATAATTTTCTGATCGATGGCCAGAGACATTGTTCAGGCTAGCGTTAGGCAACCAGTGCCCATCAGTTAGATGATGATGATGATAGTTTTCTAATCAGAATGCTATAAATGAGACAAACTGCGATAATGGTCCCATAGTTTCAATACATGCAGTTCGTTCCCAAGAACGCAGTTTCTTGCTGCTTTGCAGATACGTTACTTTACTCCAATGAAGACTGTTTACAAAGTTTACAAGCGACATGACTTGCGCTTCACGCCATTCACGTTAGCCAAGCTTACATCTAAGTACTTCAATAATCAATACTCTGTTATGTATATCAAGTTGAACCATTTCAATTCTCGCAGTGTTGCAGATTTATGAATGGGTAAGCGGCTACAAGCGTCGACCTAGGTTATTTGTTAACAAAATCCTACCAGGTGGAGATGAAAAATGTTTACTGAAATTGTGTCCTACTTATGCTTCACAGGGTAATTTTCTTAGTTATGTATTCTTTTCTTTTGTTTGGTTGTTTTGGAACTTGATCATTGTGAATATAACGTATGATTGGACCACAGATGAAGCAAAATGTGGACAGTTTTAAACAAAATTTTTAAACCGGCATTCCGCTTCCGGTATGGTTTTCCTTTTGCCGGAACCGTAGCCGGAAGCTGAATACGTAGGGTCGGTTATCTAGAGACTAACACGAATACTTTGCATAAACTCGTGCTCACGGTTCGTCGATATGAAACACATAAGATGTAGGCTGCGAAATATTGGTACCCGTGTGGCAAAATTTGGCAAAGAACACTTAAAAACTGTTTTTGCCATTTTGACCCCAAGATGGGGTCGGAGCTGTTCACGTTCAAGTAAAGGACACATCCTCATATCTTTTGTTGTCAAGTAAAAATTATCGAAATCCATCTGCCCGAAGATGAGTTGTGCGTGACAGAAATAGCCGAAAAAGACGTTTTCACGATTTTTCCACTAGCGCCATCAGTAGAAATTCTGCTCGCTTCGTTTCAATAATTGCCTATATATTTCGTTGTATAGTACAGATTTTTTCAATAGCAAAAACACGTATTACTATATTAATGTGGGTGCCTCTTCCTGTAAGTGAAAGGAGAGTATGGGGGTACCTCTTCCACACTGGTCAAGCCCCCATTAAGCAATATGTCCACCAACCCCCCATCCACGAGCCATTATATATATGCAAATTACAAAATTTTTAGGGAAACATTTAAAAAAACTATAGGAAAAAATTTGGGATCCGGGAGAAAATTTTTGCGAACCCTCCGAGACCATTAACACTCATGACCTGTATTGCACAAAAACACATGTGCAAGCAGAGGAAATATAAACGCTTTATGTGTGCGTGTACGTCTGAAGGCGTTTGCTTGCATTTATATGAATTATGTCTGTATGCAATTTTAAAGGAATTTGCATGCGTGTGCGTTTGCAGTAAATTCTGTACGTGACTCTAGCCCACAAACCGGTGGACCTTGACCACCTGGTGCCATGGAACTATTTATATTCTCAACTCTAATACAAACTTCAAAATACTTACTCATCAATCTGACCAATTTCTACACGTCCCGATGCAGGAAGTTGAAAATAGGCAACTGAATCTTCAGTTTGAAATCCAGCTTGGGCGGGCAAATCAGGAATATTCGGATTTTTGCCTTTGCCAGATATCCATTGTATATGACCTTCTGCGTACAAAAAGAAACAGTATGTTTCCGATCCAGATGACGCTATGACAAGTTGAAATCTGTTTTTCTGTAAAATAAAAACATAAAAGAAGATAAAGTGAGAAAACTAAGATGTGTGACACAATTAGAAATCAGTAGCATTTACAATTCCAATAAGTAAAATAATAAATAAGGATATACATTTTGAATACCTGAACAAGAATGTAACTCTTAATTATCATTTTGTTATCATATCGTTTTGTGTAATCATCTAGAATTATGATGTGGTTGCAGTATATATTAAACGTAAAACCTGAGGAAATCCTGAAACCACTGAAAAACACAAAACCTCGTCGTTCCCAAACCCATCGAAAACAATTCACCACGCAACAAGCATTTGTTTTGGACACTACACAACCAAATCATTGTATTCTGCATACCGAAAAAAACCTCTATATAGACAATTTTTGATGCCATGTACCAAACTACTGAAGACCGCCTATTTTCTGGAAAATCGAGTTATCGAACCTATTAACACACTCTGCTGAGAATACAAACCATAGTATTCAACCTATCCCCCAAAATACATAGCGAAAACTCCTACGTGATACGTAAACCAACTGAAGACAGACTATGTAAGAAATGGTTTTCTAACTGAAAATTAATGAAATATGCAAGTCGGACTTTAGGTAACCAATAATAATTGTATTCATCGTTCAGAAAAAAACTATATATAAACCATTCTTGATGCCGTGCACGCAATACATAACCAAACAAATGAAACCACACAATTTGGAAATCGGCTTCATCCACCTAAAACCCTTTAAAATAAGAAAAGGTACAATATAATCAAGTTAGACCATAGATATCAAAACCATGGTATTCAGAGTGCTTGATAACCCAGCAGCCAATCATTGTAAGGTAAAAACACGCAATAACATGTCAAAATTTGGAAAATCTATATTCCTGACAAAGGTCGACGAACCATATTTGCTCACAGTGGTCCAGGGAGTGGTCCCACAAAAAGTCGTGGTGAGCAATGTTGCCGATCTCGATGAGCTCATTCTGCACGCTTTTCAATAGAAAGCCTGTGTCGCGAGATATTGGCTGCGAAATACCGGTACCCGTATGGCCATATTTGGCAAAGAACCCGTAAAAAAACAGGTTTTGCCATTTTGACGCGGAAGATGATGGAGGGGCTGTTCGTCTTCAAATAATGGGCCCATCGTCATCACTTTTCCTATCGAACAAAAAATTTTACTGAAATCTATCCATCCACCCGAAGATGAGTTATGAATGACAGCGACAGAGGAATAAAGAAACTTCGACGATTTTACCCCTACTGTCATCAATGGAAACTCCGCTCGCTCCGTTTCAATAACCTATTATAGAGACAATCTAGATCTGCACGTGCAATTAAATTTAAAATATACTAAATTTAGCCTTGCACCATCCGGCAAAATAGTCTCTCCGCTGCAGCGAAATAGCACCTGGGGCACTCCAGCTCAAGCCTATAAAAACTTGGGAGGGGTGGGTCTTATAATAATTACATTTTACTGTGACTTTCATGCTTTTAGCTCATGCATATTACTTTTGTTGCATATTTTTATTATGAATTTAATTCTGCAGTTCGATCTTCATCTTACTTAGGATTTTGTCATGAATAGTCGAAATATAAGCAGTAGTATTGAATTTCGTTATAACAGTTTTTAAAACATGAGCTGGCGTTTTTGTCGGGACGATCAGTTTTGATGTCACCTCAAAATACCTAGGGTGCTAGGTGGTTGACCTAGGGGCAGCCAAAAGTTGCGTGAAGACATGACGGTGCGAAAAGCGCCAAAATCCTGGTGGAAACTTCACACCATATGGAGGCTCCAGCGCAATGGTAATGATGTATGCGACGTAGGGTAACAGGATGACACCAACTACGTGTTAACCGGTGAAACACCTAAAAACCGGCTGGTCAAGTCCAACAAGCAAGAAACTGACTTCTACTTCGCTTTATTTCGACTTGTATGTAGATCGATTAGACCAGGTTACGGTTCCGACTACTCTATATATACTGTTTATGTTTAAAATCACCTCGTCCGATAAGTATATATACAAGCAAGATTAAGTTACCTTATCGACACCACTGTCATAGGCACCAACGTCAACCCAGGTGACAATGAATACACTTCGAGCGCTAAATTCCTGAGCGTCGCCAAATTTGCTTCGAACAGATGTTGAAACATTTTGTAAAACTTTTATGTCTTCAGTCTCTCTAGATAGAACAAAATACATAAGACCAATATCATAATTGCTGCAAATTCCTTAAACATGTAAATCGCCACAAATCTATTGCTATTATAACAGTATAACTGCATCGAATATGCACCAAAAGGTGTTTGTACATCAAAGAGACAGTTAGTCACGTCTTCTATGCTTTCGTAAAATTTCAAGCATAGCAACAGATGCCACACAAGTATTCAGTTCAAAAGCTGCTTACTGAACATTTAGAGTTTTTATACAATATTAACTTGACAAATGTAAACTGGAACATAGTGAAAGTATAAAAAATTATTACAACGAAAAATATTTCTCTATTTTACAGAGAAAACATACAGCTGTATCAAATATTTTCCTAAGAGTGTACGCATAAACAATTTGTTTAATATTCAAGAAATATAACTGCATTTATCACAGCATACCTGTGATACAGACTATATATATACCTGTAAAATACGTCCCCAGTTTTCGAGGTATCAATGTCAGCATAGAAAACGGCAATCAATGGATACTTGGAATACGGAATTTGCTTGTTTCTAAAGTTTGGAGTGTCGGTACGAAATGACACAAATCCGTTCAGATTAACCTGAAATAGCAAACAATAAACAATCAACATTCCAAAATCATTAATCCGGTATCACTTGTCAAAAACTGATGTAATTATTATTTTGGCCAGTAATTAATATAATGTTGCAGAAAGTTAAATACACTCATTTATGCTGTGATTAACGTTACTAATCTATGTATGCATGTATGCCTAATTATTTCAGGAATGCTGCCAAGTTTACAGCAAGTTTAGATCAAAATAGTGTACTTCCAGAATCGTGGTGTAGATTTTAAATCAGTGAAATATTATAAAACAGGAAAGTCAGCATGCACTGGACAAGTTACCATGTATTATTTTCTTATACATTACAATTTTTTATTCATTTTTAAATTAATATTTAAAATTTATCAATTGGCACTAATACTGCTAATGTCTACAGCAAGCAAGTGGACCCTGCCGCATATAAATTGTTGACAAGGCCAATTTCACTATGCACCACCAAAAGTTGATGAGGTTTACTGGAAAGTATGAATATGCAAAATATTCGGTATTCGGCCTTGGCTTTTAATTTTTATTGACCAGGTCTTTAAAGTTAGATGGCAGTTGATGGATAAAACAAGTTTATGCGTACCAAACTTAATAAAAACGAACAAACACAGTCCATTTAAAGAAATCACAGGAGAAAAATCTCACCTTTGGATCCAGACAACTATAATAGTTTCAAAAATTCAAATGTGTTAAGCCTTTAAATTTTTGGGAGAGTCGAACTCACCAGTCAGTTACCGATTTTAACTCCAGAGACCTACCAATCGACTACCAAAGTTCTGTAATTTCTCAAAAATAACATAAAAATTTGTTATTACAGCTTCGGCAGATCCCGAAACACTACAAGAAAACATTTGCACTAGCTGCACAGTTGTAACAATAAATACCATAATAAATATCATAGAGGGACATAAATCATAATCATCATCATCATCGGTTATCGTCCGTTTTCCAGGCGATGCTGGGTTGGACGTTTGTTCCCATTTATGATCGATCTCCATCTGCGCGGTGGGTGGCTTTTCCTCGGTCGATGTTAAGATGTTTGCAGTCGCTATGCACCGTGTTCATCCATGATTTTTTGGCCTTCCTGGAGGATTTCGGCCTTCAATAGTAATGTTGGCTGTCCTCTTCACCCAGTTCGAGTCATTCATACGTTGGACGTGGCCATACCATTGCAACCGCCGTCTGCAGTAAACTTCTGTCACACACTCCACCCCATCGCTCGTCGCAACTCGACGCTTGGGACGCGTTGGCGTAGGCTGTCACCACTCATCCAGCGGATCATGCGCATTTCCGTCCTTTCTAATTTTGAGATGTGATCGGCCCGAAGCGCCCATGTTTAACTGCCGTATAGCATGCATGAGCGAATGCATGCTGTACATACGCGTCCTTTCATTTTTAAAGGGACGGCCTTCGACGTAATAAACGACATTATTTCTATGAACTTGTGCCATGCTGACTGGATTCGTGTCGTAACGGCCAGGTCGGCACCGCCATCGGCGTTTATCATATCGCCTAGGTAACAAAAATTGTTTACCGCGTCGTATTCAGTATTCTCAACTACAACTGACTGTAGAGGCGTTGTGTCTGCTGGTGCTAGAAGACCACGACATCTTTTGCAAACGAAGAGAGGTTGTACTATTTCCATGCTGCCGCTCACACCGCTACATCGCTTGTGAACCCATTTCGCACACTCGGTGCACTTCAATGAGTTACGACCAACCCCTTGATGGCACACACCACACGGCCATTGTCCCGATCGCTGAACTACGCTGGTGCCGCTTCCGCTGACCATCACCTTTGATTTTGAAGCGTTCACCTTTAACCCCTTCGATGCAAGGATGTTCTTCCACGACGATATTTTATTCACCAGTTCGTCTTTGGTTGGCGCAATTAGCACTAGATCGTCGGCGTATAGCACCTCCCATGGTAGTTCCTCTCGTACTGTTTTTGAGATTACGTCCATGGTTATTGCAAAGAGCAGTGGGCTTAGTACTGCACCTTGGTGGACATCGACGCTGACTGGAAACAGTGAAGTGTCTCTCGATGTGTTTGTGAGTTATAGAAGAAAGCCATGGTATGCCACCAGCCATTTATCCACTGCGGCTCCTCGCAACGCTCAACGTACCACATCTCGCGGAACCCGATCGAAAGCCTTTTCCAGGTAACAAAGACGTACTAAAGTAACCGTTTCTGCTCCAGATGTTGTCTTGTAGTTGGCGATTGATAAATATAGCGTCGACGGTGACTTTTCCTGGCACGAATCCGAACTACATTTGATCTAATGCTACTTGATCGCGTATACGCTTCTCTAGTACCCTTTCGAACACTTTCATAGACTGATCCAGTAGCTTTATTGCCCGGTATGAGAAACAATCCATCGGATCACCTTTTCCTTTGAATAACGGCACTAGGATGCTTCTTTGCCAGTCCGTTGGGATACATCGTTCATCCACAATCTTGTTGAATAGCTGCGTCAGCCACGTCATCCATTCTGATCCCGCAGCAATCATCATTTCTGACACAATTTCAGATGGGCCAGCTGCCTTTCCTTTCTTCATCTTCTGCATCGCAGCATCCACCTCATCATGCGATATGCCGCATGGCGGACCTTCCTTTGGGCAGCTGCCGACGACGCGCCGTCCCAATCGTTTTCGATATTCAGCAGCCGTTCCATATATACTTTCCACGCTAGCTTTATATGCCTTAGCTCCGTCTGAATAACGCCATCTCGCTTAATGCATTTAGACACGGACATAAATCATAAATGGGACATAAAAAGGATAATTTTATAAACAAGTTCGGCAACCGAAACTAGTCATATTACAAAAAATTATTAAACAAAATGGATAGCTCCAAGTATCGTGAAATTGCAAAATGGACAGTTCCGAGAAAAACGTACGACCAATGAGTTTCTTGGTTATTGGTAGTGAACGATGTAGTGAATGAGTTTTGTATTTAACTAGTTGAACACGTCGGTTTGATAATTTTGAACGTATATTGCCGATGCCGTTATCCATTGAGGCGCTCCGTGTACTAAAATTCCAAGTATTAAAGGGAAATGTTTTGATGTATCAAATTTTGTTGTAGGTTGAGGACTACAATGAGCCCATAGATTTTCGGGATACTAAGTACGACGAAAGAAAATGCATTAACATGGTGTGTAACCAATCCCACAGTATCTAAGGCTCTTACTCATTATTCATTAACATAATACATATTTAGGCCAAAATTGTGTGTGAAATTAAAATTTTCCTTGAATGTTGTAATTTGTAACTTTGAAATACTTTCTGGTCACCAGAAACAATTCCAGAGCCTTGTGAGTTTTTTCTGCAATATTAAATGCTCAAAACTGTTTTATGTTCCTATGGGAATTTAATTAAATGATAAAGATACATGTGTATGTTGGCAATAAGCATCTTGCAGTAAGCGAAAGCCGAATTCCTGGAGATATATATACCTACATATCAGAGAGTAACCGGAATTCCGGTTGCGGTTCCAGCGAAATTAGTGTTCCGGTTGCGGTTCCGGCAAAGGGCAAAAACCATACCAGAACCGAAATTCCGGTTTAAAAATTTTGTTTGAAATTTCCACGTTTTTTACTTCATCTGTGATCCAAACACATGTAATATATATTATACAATGATCAAGCTCCAATACAACCAAGCAAAAGAAAAGATTAACTAAGCAATTTGACGTTTGAAACGTAAGTAGTGCACATAATTTCAGTTGGAATTTTTCATAATAACTTGCAAGAGTTTGTTAGCAAATCAAAGCCACGTCGATGCTTGTAGCAGCTATTTTACACATCCAGAAGTCTGTGGGGTACGTTTCAATTAAACCGGTCCAACTCGGTAACAGAGTATGGCTTACGCAGAAGTACTTAGGGTATGCTTGGCTAACATAAATTGCTTCAAGAACCAGCCAATGCGTTTTTAAACTTGGTAAATCAGTCCAAATTGAAGTAAACTAACGTTATCTCCAACGCAGCTAGAAACTGCTTTCTTGGCAAAGAACTGTATTTATTGAAACTGTGCGAGCAGCATCACAGTGTGTCTCATTTATAGCATTCTGATTAGAAAGTTATCATCATTATCATTTAACTGACCGGCACTGTTTGTCCAACGCTAGCCTAAACAGTGTCTCTGACCACTGATCAGAAAATTACCTTCTATCTATTATTTTCTCCTAGAATCTTATAAACCAATAATTTCAAGTTTCCTACAGAAGAACATGCAACAAACGTATGTGTAGTAAAGGGAGGCTACTGGAGACAGAGCGAAAGTGTGTATTCTACGCTACAAGCTTTGTATGCATATTCGATTTGACGCAGTATACGCAATGGTGTATAGTGAAAGGCATTTTTTGCTCTGGGTGTCCAAAAATCGACATATTTGAACGATAAATAAATATTATTAGGTTTATTAGGTTCCTCAGTCTCCTTAAAGTTTCAGAAAGGCAATAATACCACCGCAATACATTAAGTTTAATGTAAAAGTTATTTTTAACGTATTTTAAATCCACTATACCTTGATTTCTTCCTTCATCTGTTTTACTATATATATATATATAAATTTCGAAGACCAGGTTCCGGATCCGGTTTAAATGGACGGTTCCGGATCCGATTATATAAAAAACATCGTTGCTAGTTCTGATATAGACAATTTTGATGCAAAATAAGCTTACATAGCAACTGGAATAGGAAATCTTATAAAATTGAATTGGATATTTGAAATGAATTTCGTCGGTCGCTACTTCGTCGCCTTTGTCGAGCACCGTATCGCCATTTGATTCTCCGAACGGATAAAAATTGTCAAATAAAATCGAATCGACAACTTGAACATTTGTCGCAAAAAACAAAACGAAGATTACGAATAATAGTAAACGTAAATAATACATCATATGAGGTGCCGTTGACATAAAACGTATATATATATACGATTACGGTGTTTCGAATAAAGGCAATACTAAAGTCAGCTAAAATAGAAAAACTTTCTTAGTATAACATAGGAAAAAGGTTCACTGCATCAGTGGTTGCCCGCAAAGTCAGTTTACGCGTTGTATCATGGCGTGCCCGGTGCCACCACATCACATAGAACATCACTATATACAACATTAATTTTATACGTTCATTTTGATCATATTTATGTTGCAGCCCGTTGTGATTTAGTACAACATATCCCAAAAGCAATTAGACTACAACAAAACACACAAGACTCTTATTACAACGTATCTGAATACACGTAGTGTATCAAGTAGTTTAAAAAATCTATATCCGTTTAATCTGGTATTGTATATCAAAGTCACACATGAATAACAACAGTATGATAATTCACTTTAAGGTTATTTATTAACAGCATTTTGCTGTTCAACAAAACCACAGTTAGCGGCCGAGTACTCTGTCCGATTGCGATTCAAACGGCAAGTAAACTAAGCAAATATAACGTTAGTTTTATCATCCGGTCATCCACTCAGCCTGAGCTAAGTCGGGGGGGGGCTGCCGCCGCTGCGCTGGCCAAGGTCACACAGCCCCTCCAGGCTTGGCCACGGTGCCTCCCCGCCTGGGTCTGGCGGTACCGTTGTCCGTATATTAAATACAAACATATTGACCTTTGAGGCAAAAACCTGCAATCTTCGCAATTCCACTTCCGTTTCTGTAGTCTTCGATTGCACTTTCAATATTCTTAAGTTTAACTTAACGCTTTTATATCCATCTTATTCTTTGGTCATATTGTTTCAGAAATCATGTAACACGTATACGTAACATGTAACACGTATATGTAACATGGAACAAGATTACCTAAAAAACAGAACATATTAAACACAAATACGTACACAGAGCAAACCCACAACACTATCGATACCCCAAATAAGCCAAAGCGAGGCGAAAAACGCTCTCGTCCCCTATCGTCTCCCTTTACTACCATACGTTTGTAGATGTTGTTCGTAGAAACTTAAATTATTGTTATATGATTCAGGAAAAATTAATAGATAAAAAGTAATTTTCTGACAGTGGTAAGAGACACTGTTTAGGCTAGCGTTGACAAACGGTGTCGTGAGAATAATGATGATAACTTTATAATCAGAATGCTATAAATGAGACAATGTAGCGCCCGCAGTCTCAATAAATACAGTTCATTGCAAGAAAGCAGTTTTTGGCTGCGTTGGAACATTACTTCACTTTAATTTCGCCTGATTTACAAAGTTACAAGCGCACGTGGCGCTTGCGCAATTTATATTAGCCAAGCATCGCTAAGTACTTCTATGTAAGCCATACTCTGTACCCAGTTGACTGGTTTAATTAAACGTAACCGAGTTAATGTGTAAATATGCACAAACACTCGACTGGTTTTGATTTGTTAACAAACTGTTGCAGGTATTATGAAAAATTTCTACTGAAATTTTGTCCTCTTACGTTTCACACGCAAATTCTATTAATCTTTTCTTTTGCTGGTTGTATTGAGCTATCATTGTATAAATATATGACATATTTTTGATCAGAGATGAAGCAAAAAATGTGGAAAATTCAAACAAAATTTTTAAACCGGAATTCCGGTTCCGGTATGGTTTTTGCCCTTTGCCGGAACCGCAACCGGAACACGATTTTCGCCGGAACCGGAACCGGAATTCCGGTTACTCCCTGGTAACATGTAATATATATCATGTAACACGTATATGTAACATGTAATACGTATATAACATGCCTGGAGGTAGACCTTCCAACACTCGTTACACCATTATTCCGCCTGATCAAATCATTCCCGTCAAAATATACAATATATTAACATTAAATATAACACCATTGTACGCCGAATAGACTATGAACAAACACTATCCCTACTAACAGAACTGAGGCAAATTGCTAATACTAAGACGTGCGTCTGCGGCCAACCTTGCCATCTAGCTACCCGCAGTGATATCGTACGACACCATAACTATGAGTGGCGTTGCCGCACAATTCACACAATAATGCCACTCATACAGCACGTCCACCCCGGCACCAAGATACTCACCTATAGCTTCACAACATACATCCACGGCATGCGCAACCTGCCTCGGCCGTCCCGCTAAAACCACGCTTTGGTCAATCACAAAAACCGCGAATTCGTTAACCCTCAAGACACAACCACCCACATTCAAAACATCGACGGTCTTTGGGGCCACATCAAACATTTTTTCGGCAACGTGCTGGCATGACCGCCGAACTGTTCCCTCGCTATCTGTACGAATACATGTGGCGTCAGCAATTCCGTTACAACGTACAAGGGGCGTTCTTTGATTAGTTATGCATCATGTATCCCTTCTAAGTTAAGCAAATCACATTTTTCTACTACTTAGTTAATTCTGACACCTATATCCGCCACCAAGTTTTGTAACTATCTTGTATTTAAGAAAATTAACACTGCAGTTACATTTTCCAGCATATTATCTGATTAACTAACAGCGCAATCTTTTTTCAACAAAGCCCGCCATTTTTTATGTAACGTATGAAAAAATTGGCAAATCGGTCAATCCGTTCGTGAGATATGTTCAAAAATGTAAAAATTTCCATTTTTCCCACAATTACTTTTTTCGACCCCTTAATTTTACGGGTTCACAGTGAACCCCACAGCCATCGGGACACATTCAATTCATTCGAAAGAGCGCAAAAAATAGGTCTATGGGGCTAGGGGGTTTGACAATTTTAACCGCAGTTTTAGGCGTTTTAACGCCAAAAATGCAAGTTATTGCCCATTTTGAATCCACCAAAAATTCAACAATAATGACAAAGCATCTAAGGTATAGCTGAAAAGGGGCGATCCTGATTGCGAAGCAATCGGTTTTGGGGGTTTGAGATGATTGAGGGTCCAGAGACTATGGGGGCATGGCTGAAAAGATAGTGGGCCCCTTCCCCTAATTCCCCCCCAACCGAAGGAGGGCCGGATTTTGCTGTTCAACAAAACCACATTTAGCGGCCGAGTACTCTGTCCGATTGCGATTCAAACGGCAAGTAAACTATGCAAAAGGTTCAGTCTTGTCAATCATAATATATACATTAGTTATTGTGCGCTGTGAAAGACAGAAAATTTTGTCATCTTACATACACACGTATTTATATACTATGCATTTCTATGATCAAGGTTAGGTTGTCAACGAGGCAAAGGTTCAAAATATGTTGTAATGTAAACAGTGCATAACACAGAAATCTGGCAAAACAGGATATTACGTTACATTACGTGTCACTGGGTTGCCGATTAAACAACAAAAACAAGGTCCAGCAGTGCTATCGCTGTACAAAAAAACAAAAACTAATCTGGGAACGCAAGACAGAAAAGTAATAAACTACTACGTAAGCACGCAAAAAAACTGTAAACAAAAAACTAAATCTAAAAGATATATATCTAATATATTCAATGAGTAGCCGGAAATCCAGCTACGGAGAAAATCGAGTTATGATGCACAGGTTCCGCAAACGCATAAATTATACCGAACCAGAATTTCGGATGAAAAATCCGGTAACTACTAAAGTTGCAGTCCAAACAAGCATTTTTATATCCAGTGATAAATTGTGTTTCTAAGTAAACCAAAGCAAAATTTCAATATAAATTTCCCTATAAACTGTAAGTGAGATTAATACTTCTAGCAACCGTTTTCATCTTAACCCTAAAGTAAGAATTGTTCATCTTAATCTGTATCACACACAAGAATGATAAATAAACTATTCTCCTCGTGACACAATGTGGCATGCCAAAACCTGGGTATCCATATTTCCGAATGGAAGGCATTTTCGTGTTAAAAGTAATGAAAATTTTTTCCATATTATTGAAATACTTCCCGTGTACCCGGTCCTTCCTTGTTTTTGGGTATTTTCTAGAATATCACCTGTCTCAAATTCGTCAATTTTAAAGATACAGCGGAAATTTTGGAACCATTCGACTTAGCTCGACGACGCGGTTCCTATATATCCATTGTGGCCATATTTATGACATTTTTTCGACTTTTAGGTTAGCAGCAGTCCCCACTTGGAACAAATAACCGGAATTCCATCTACTCCCTGCTACTTGCATATATGCAAGTTCACCTGTCCCCACATTTGTGAGGGTCCAGGACCCAGTTTAAGTTATGCATAATAATAACGTTCCATGTACAATGGAAAATTTTTAGTAAATATCTATAATATGAATCTGTAACACAGGACATATCAGTAGTTTATATGTAATGTACACGCATAGTATGCCATATTGTAACACACACAAGGTGATATCTGCGCAACGAATTTGGGAACGACGCGTGAAGTGCACTTGAAGAGATTTCAAATAAATTGTGCAACACAACAGCCACACACATTCGAAAACTAAAATTTATATATATATATTATGTAGGTATTATTTAATTCTATTAATTTCATTATGAAAATCACATAAATTTCACTAAAGTAAACAATGAATTAAGACAGAAAAACCTATACGCAGCTGTACCAAAGCATCGATTTATACTAAATAATCGCAAAGTAAAACAAAGGCTAAACCCGAAAGCAACAACTGCAATAAATGTGTAGATATCGGTATGCGCGCAGCGAACAACAATAAATACCTCAAACAAATTTTTGCAGCTGTGTTGCCAAACTCATGTGTAAAGACAAAATTTTAAACCACAAAATAGTTTTTCCAATTTTCAACCACGTCTCTACGACCAAACCATTATAAAGATGGACAATGATCTGTACTGTTCTTCAAGGTGTATCAATTTATTATTTAAGGTGTACATTAATCGGGTATATCAATTTATCATTTAAGGTATACATTATTCGTAAAAGCAATGGAGAAAAAACTGTTAATCTGGTGACGTGACGCAAAATAGATTCAACTAAATAGATATACACTGATTTTGATAAAACTTTCGGCCCTCCATCGGAAGTGGGGTGGAAAATCAGGGAAGGGACCCACCCTCATTTCAGCTATGCGAATTTTTCTGTCGTAAAAACATGTTCCACTGCTTGCCTAAAACATGGGCTAACGTAATAAAACCGTTTAAGGAGTATCTATGTGATCGGACACCGTAGATCTATATCAATTTGGGCCAATGTAACTTTTAGAGGCAGAAGTGAAATGCACGCTATGCCCTTCTCGATATGCTAAGCCTAAGTCGGGGGTGCCGTGCCATGAACCTCCCGCTCTGAGCTCTTATTTTTTTCTAACATTATAACGCCTAAAGGTGATATGGGCCACAATTCTTACTATCTTATATATACATCATATTTGTATACATCGAAGCTTTTATGCGTTGTTTGATTAAAAACTCAAGCAAGAAACGGAAAAATCGGCGCTGCATTCAATTTACGAAAATTCGCTAGAAAACATCTTTAATCGATCAGTATTTCAAAGCACTCATATCTCTATATACTAAATTATTCTGCTATTTCAAAGAGGAAGATATTGTTTTTATTAAAATATATATAGCTTTTTTAGAATCAAAGATAATTATTTCCGCAATTCTGCTATAACACTAAGTTCAAATAAAATAAAGCCACCCAAAATACGCAACTTGAACATCGCTGCATGTTTATGTTTACCAAGCAGATAAACAAGATAATACGCAAATACAACCAGCAATGGTTGCTAAATATATTGGATCAAGACATTACGTCAAACAGGCGGTCTACAATGGTAACAAGCTCGACTCTAGAAAAGTAAAATTGTGTAAAGTATCTGGGGTATGCTTGAGTCTTGTTTTCCTATGAGGAAACTATCACACATGTTTTTCTATCAGAAAACTATCACATCAATTATTCATCTTCGTGGTTTTGATCGAATCAAAATTTACAAGGCCACTGACGGAGTCATATGGGCAAAAATTCTGGAGAAAATAATTGTTATCAAATCATTTGTAAACAGTTTATTGTAAGCGCGGCAAGTGGAGGAACCACACCAGATCTGTTTACAGTCCGCACAAACAAGTATTGATAGTAAAAGTTTCAATTTGTAGACGGATTAATCAAGATCAAAAGCTCTGAAGAACCTTATATACATCAAGAAGTAACCAGAATTCCGGTTCCGCCGAAAGTCGCGTTCTGGTTGCGGTAAATGCAAAAGGCAAAAATCATACCGGAACCTGAATTCCGGATTAAAATTGTTCATATTTTTGTTTCACCTGTGGTCCAAACATAAGTTACATATATACGCAATGATTAAGATCCAACACAACTAAACAAAAGAAAAAATTAACTCAGCAAATTACCCTGTGAAACGTAAGTAGGACATAATATCAGGAATTTTTCATCTTCATCCGGCAAGAGTTTGTTAACAAAACAAAGCTATATCGATGCTTGTAGCAGCTTACCGAATCAGAAATCTGCGGTATATGTTAACATTGAGCCGGTCCAACTTGATATACATAATAGAGTATGAATTATTGAAGCACATAGATGTAAGCTTGGCTAATATAAATTGCATGAAGAAACAGACAATGCGCTTGTAAATTTTGTAATCAATCTACGTTGGAGTAAAATAACAAATCTGCAAAGCAGCCAGAAACTGCGTTCTTGGGAACGAACTGTATGTATTGAAACTGTGGGAGTGGTATCGCAGTTTTTTGTGTCATTTATAGAATTCTGATCATCTAACTGATTGGCACTGGTTGCCCAACGCTACCTGAACAATATCTTTGGCCATCGATAAGAAAATTATACCTTTTTATAGTCTTTTGGGGTGATAGAGAGCCGCCTAATTAATCATAATCATCTAACTGATGGGCACTGGTTGCCCAACGCTACCTGAACAATATATTTGGCCATCGATCAGAAAATTATACCTTTTTATAGTCTTTTGTGGTGATGGAGAGCCGCCAGAGCCAGCTGGAAGCCACGGCTGAACGATTGTGCAAAACCATTAACATGCCAGTACAATCCAAACAGCCACACCTACATAACTAATCTCGGACAAAAAGTGCAAGTATGTGGCGTGTGAAGTTTCTAATTTGAATTCAAAAATCTTCAAGACAGTAATTTGCAACGCACAGGGTATCATTCTAAAAATCAGCCATTCCCTGTATTTTCAATATATAGGACAAAAGGAAATATATTTGGAGCAAATATATACATCGCCTAAACCGACAATTTTAGATCCAACGTCAAAATCTATCCTCAGAATGGCAAAGGAACACATATTTGCAAGCAGTGTATTCTCAGCATTCTTAAATCAACGGTTTGTGGCTTCTCTACCAGTAAAATTTTGCAAGTGGCCACCTAATGCAATGCAGAATATAATAGATTATCCGGATATCCCAACGTCGCGGGTAATATCCGGCTATCCTTGCCCATAACTAGTGCCAAAAATATCATCAACGGAATCAATAGCCTCAACTTGATAAGTTCAGGAAATACATTAATTTTTAGACATTTCAAACAGGCTGCCAGACAAAACAGTTACATACAATTTCACTTTAGAAGCTTCGATTTTTTTTCAGCACTAGGTCTCCGGAAGTATAACTGTGAGACCTATTGTATCAGCAATATCAACAAGCGAATGAACGAATAGACAAAACTTCATAAGTCTATGAATCATATCAACTTTTGGCCATGACAAACATAGCCCGGTCAAAGCTGCACAAAATTTCTACACAGGCCCCTTGGATTTTTTCTAAAGTACTACGCCCACTATATACTTAAAGAAACAAGTCTTATATATATAAAACATCCCTCTGTATTACAATGTATATATATAAAGTTACACCAAGGATGGTCTAGAACGCGTCGCGATTTTAGAGAAAGTACAGATCAGATCGTATTGTTGAATTCGACAGTCTAACCCTGTCAGAACTCAATCACGCAAACATGTTAAAAAAATTCTGCGCGACATTTTATGAACAGGAAATTTTCACATTGAAAACCACGTTCTCTTTTTCCAAAAATTATCCACAAAAGGGTAGGTTTTAAACATTATAACCACAATTAAATATAGAAATTTAAAATGTCTATAAAACTATAAATAAGTCAAACCATAAAACCACAACGCTGCTCCAATGGCTATAATAAACTAAAATATTTACAAACATGCCAAAATTTGTATTATCATCATCATTAATGAACTGACGAGACAAGAAGCAACAACAGCGCAGACGTGCCTTCGTCGTGCTGTGCCTACCACTCAATGTTGCAAATAGAGAGAAAAATAAAAGATTGTAAGTTAATACATTAACTAGTTACACAACCCGGCATCATGCCCCTACTCTATCCTACCCTAAACTCATTCGCTTGAAAAATGTCACAAATGTAACGATGAGAATATATACAGACGAGACAAAACATATAAATCTTTCGGTTAAACGTCTGGTTGTTTCTTTGGGTGGTTCGTCTTAGCAACAAAACATCAATAAATTGGACAACATACAGCATTAAAATTATATATAAATAAATGTATTACACATTTGTATATTCATTACACAACAGAACCATTATTCTCGGAAAACGAAATAAATGATGAAGATGAACTGCCCAACCCCAAATACATACGCAGCAGTCAAATGGAAAACTCTTTTTGTCTATTAACCACCCGACTCCGTTAATGTATACGTAAATAATATATACTCCGGCCAAGCTGAGAGCAAATCGGGTATGTAGATCGTACCATATAAACAAGAAAACATAATAAAGTAGTCAACATTAAAATCCATTTTACATTAGCAACATTTTTTATATTATATAGAAAACAAAACATTAATGATTATGAATCATTGGCTTGTTCAACAACTAACTGACTAGAACCGGGATCGGTGGTGTCCCAAAGTATACATATTGCAATTGAGTTATTGAAATATCAGAAAAAATAAAGGCTATATTGACTGTTGACTATACTGAAAATAGAACATTACAGTAAAGGAGGTCAGATGGTTGCACCAATAGAAAAATGAAACTATTTCAGGCAATAATTGCACAAAATGCGACACTCAAAAACAGTATTATTTATAATGTACTTCGAGTTACGCTGAATACATAGCGGAAATTTATAACTATATTATCGGGGTTTTTTACAGGGGGGCCCACCCCTAAACCCGGCTCCACCACCCCTAAACCTCCTCCTCCCCTAGAATTTCGAGTTCCCCCCCCCAGAATTTTTTAAATCTAATTTAAAAAAAATATAGTTACTATTAGCATATGTCGCAAATTCTTTTTCTGTGCTGATAATTCGTTGTTGCTCGTTGAACATGTAAGAATACGTTGTTGAGGACCGTGTGTAGCTCGATGGACGCCGCTGATATTTATAGCTCATAAACAACATGTTTGCAGACTGAATTTCGGAAATAATACTCGCGAACTCAGGCACAAAATATACAGAGTCTTCCATTTTATTTCTAACATGAGCTGATCAAAGAATTTGAAAAGAAATGTTTAAAAGTTTTGAAAATTTAGTAAACAAAACCTATTTACATTACTTTTCATTTTACATTTCACCCCCTAAAATGGTTTGCCCCCCCCCCCGAGCTAGGGTGGCACCACCACTAGGCTCCCCTAGAATTTGGACCCGAAAAAACCCCGGTATTATAGTGCACACCAGTGCCTAACTACAAAACTATGCGCGGGCACCGAAATAAGAACATCTCTACATTTAACTAATAAACAGGCAGTGCTGCACTAATACTCATAATAAAGCAGAATATAACGTAAATCATTGCTAATTGTATATATAACTATTATAAACCAGTAATTCGAAAGCGAGCCGAAACGATGGCAGTACGGCTACTCTGTGCTTATTGACGATTTTGCCGTTCAAAATTAACGTCACTAAGCCCTCTTAGCCTTCGCATCGGTAAAGGTGGTTTACTGGAACGCGAGTTTTGCTTTTCGTTGCATAACTTTTTAACGTTTAAGTCGATATTCATCAGCATTTGAATTGATCAATTCCGATGCTGAATGGACCCCTAAATTTTCCTTACTGTACACGTACATTAAGGGTGCGAAAATGCCCGCCGCGTCCTCAGAAATGCGAGGTAGCAAAAAATTAGCTGTTTCATCGCCGAAAAAATCGCTACTTCGCAGCCCTAAAATCTTGATTCAATAGACCCTGGACGGTTAAAGTGTTATTCAGGGCTCTCTGCTTCAGTGGTATATGGTGCGCGTTAAGCCACAAGGCGAAAGAATAATGAATGAATATGGTTTATAGGTGGTTGATATCACATAAGGTATGGCAATTTTGGAACAAATATGAAATTTGTGTTTGAAAGCTCATTTATATTTAGCGTGGAACAAAATCTTACTTTAGTTAGTTGTCTTCTTTTTCTACAATATATATATATATATATTTGATTAGCTTTTGTCATATTTCGCGATATTTCTTGAACATCTAGATAGAAGGACAACTAACACCTGTAATACAAATTAATTATTTCGAAGCTCTGAAATTTCTGTTTGCAGGCGGACACGACAACATTGTTTTACACTGCCGAGTGACTCTTCGTAAATTTTAAGAATGGATGCGCATTCTGGAGGGTTTCACTCTATTCGGCACACATGGTGAGAGATCGAACGAGCGCTTATTTCTAAAATGAATAAAAAATACAAATTATATATACTATTTCGCGATAGCTGACTGGATTTTGTGGAAGAAATTGTGCCATACTGTACGAAATCGATCCAATTGCAGAGGTCCATTTTCCCCGCAGGGTTGCAAAGTAGTGAAAAAACTCAGGAATCGCAGGGGGAAAGTCCCATGATAACAATTATACACAGGCAATACTTCAATGACAATGCTACGGTCATTTAACCCTATATCAAAACCGAAGAACTCTTTATTTTTTCTTCTTATGACCAAAAAAGACAAAAACATTTGAAATTGATAAATACGAATTTTAAGAAAAATTATAATTTAAAGAGTGTTTTTACATAGTGGGGCCCAAGACTTGCCTTATTTGATGCATACCACGCAAATACAATTGCTTTATCGTATTTAATAACCCATAAGACCTATAGATACATTAAATTGACGTACATTCGCTTATGTTGGAAAAGTGGCTAAATTTGACTATTTTTGGTGCAAAAATTTACCAAGTTTAACTCCGGCATTTCCCCAGGGTTAAAACACATCCATTGGCTTCTCCAATGTGTTGCGGTTAGGAATCCCTGACAGAAAACGGTGGCCCCGGTTGCCCCCTCCCCCCGGCAAAATTTTTAGCTTCGACAATACGTAACTGAACGAAGTACATATA
>JASANE010025059.1:0-15700 GCA_030248225.1 Trileptium ribeirensis | reverse complement strand
TGCTCACAATGTCTCAGGAATTTTTAGATATAGAAAGTGTCTCGAAACCGTAGCACAGACTGCTCTGCTGAGATTATTTTTTGATAAACAGTGGTGAGACAAGAATTCAAGTGTCCAGATGTCTCACAAAATGGTCCAAACGCTGCCCGATATTCAATTCTATCAAGTTCACGGCGTTTTCATAAATTGAGGCTATGCTATTTAGGTAATAAACTTTATAGAATCATTATTTCTTGATCATTTAAGATTATAGTATATTTAAGAGTATAAGGTTTAGACGGAAACATCAAAGAAATTTTGTTTAATGATGTTTGATTTAGAGGTGCATGATTTATAGCTATTGAATTGTACTTCGAAACTTACTTGGTGTATTATGAGCGAAGCGAGGATATCGGCTAAAGTAGAATTTAATGTCTATCCAGTATACGGAACTTCGAATTCAGTTTTTACCTTGTTACAAAAGGATATTAGTGTTTGGTAAACATCTTCTGGCATTGAAAAACATCCAGAGTATTACGGCTTCGTAATTTTACCTATGCCACACGTGGATGAACACGGAGTCCATTCTGTCCAGTCAGAACAGCATGGCACTCCTGTATCGTGGGGTTCGGCTTCTTTGTCTTCTGTTCCGTCGTCGCAAGTTCGAGTTCTTGTCTTTTCCCCTAAAAATAATTCAGCAATGTCATGGCATCCCGTTAAAGTAGATTCTTCGCCCAGAACGTTGGGTCTACAACTTAACATCTGCTTTATATAAAACAAGTTAAAAGGAAATGCAATACCCAGAAGACCTCCAGAAAACTTAGCATTCCACCAGGATGATATAAGCAGCAGTGCCAGCAGCACAGATATGCTCACAAGCAAGCACTATAAAATTATGGCGAAATCAAACCAATCAGTTTGTTAATTTTGACAGCTAATAACTGAACTCTGAATATAAATAAGGGGTTCTTCCCAATTTTTCACTTATGCTGAAGGGGCATATATATGATGGATGTAGTTATTTTAACTAGTGTGGCTGAAGCGGATAAGAGCTCTTTGAACATAGTCAAATTGAAATAATCATTGCAGTGTTATAGATAGTAATTGCTATTTTTTCTGTATCTACTAGATTGATCGATAAAGTTCAAAGTTTAACCGATGTTTTTTAGTTGACCCGTGATACAGGAATGACTATAATGGTCTGTGTATCCCGTAAGTTCATACGCTCGCGAAAACACTAGTAAGATCGGGTCACTTACTACGAAGCAACATATGATAGGTGCGAAATTTTTTTGAGATTTTGTTCCAAATTTGCACTTATAACATATAAATCTTTACGCAGTGAGTAATATGTATTTGGAAATAGTAGATGTGGGCCACATTGTATTTATAGAATACCTAAATTTGAACAAAATGGGTGTACACCTCATATTACTATTCTACAAATAAAAAGATGAATGATTGAGCTGATTTTGGCCCAAAATATCAGACCTAAGTCCGTTAGTCCCTTGCAACAAACACATGAGTAGCTATATTTGCAGTATATTTCTGCCACATGATGTCATATACTCTATGAAAATTTCTGCTAAAACCATTTACATGCCAATTTACAGACGATCACATGTAAATGTGAATTGATTTTGGAACAAAAAAGGGTGACTCAACGCTAGCTCTTCAATAGGTGGAGTTATAGACGAACACGCATGCATGAACATGCGAACACCTAAATACATCAAATAGAAACAAGCTATCTGTCGGAAACACATACTATGTGTCAAGAACTTTAGTTTGAAAACGAAAAAGTTTTCTTATTGAAAGAAGAATGTCACAGCAGTCAAATTGCTATTAACAATAGAATTTATGCGCCTGGACTACATATAATTATTTAAATATAAACTTTACGACGGTTCAGCATAATATATGGTTTTTGAAAAATGTCAAATTGTTTGACTTCAGCATTTGCGAATATGCTGTCTATAAAATAGCAAGAATGAATTCAGACCTGGTAAAGTTGATAATATAATTTTCGATGTCATCAATTCTCGGAATTCTTAAATGATTTCATCTCAGTTGTAGTCAACAAATCCGAGACGTTTGCTGCATGCCATTTTTGCCTGGCATGCAGACTCCAGCGGTCGGATCTGAAAAGGCTTTTATGACTATAACAGATACGTGTAGTGCAGTGCAATTAAAGCTTTAATGCACAGTCTGACAGAAGGTGAAATCAATGTCACAGCCTGACGGCTGTGACAAAAATGATTGAACAAATCCGATTTTCTCTTGTCTAAATTCAGTATTTAAAGTGTTGTTCGTTTACATGCAAGCAAAAATAAGCTATGTATGTGTTAATGTAAATTGTTAATTTAGATAAAACTTTTGAATTTTAAATTTGGCAACAAATTTATTGCATTTTTAGACGTTGAGCTGATGGTACACGTACCTATGGCTCGACGGACAGTATCATCATCGGCCGTTGTGCGCAACCGGGGTTTGATGGCTGCTTCCGTTGTGGAGTGCACTTTGGATTCCGATTTCTTTGGATTAATATTTGCTAGCACCTTGGGTCTGTGAGGCCCAACGGTAACTGACAGACAAATAAGCAATAGGTGATTCCACCGCAATGAAATTCAGCTGCCAAAATTCTGTTTGGAGACAGTGTATAGTTACGAAGATAAATGTCTAAGAGGCTTTTGGGTATGCGGCTGAGAGCATTCGCTGCGATAGGTATCGAAATATATCCCGACACAGATTTGATATGACAAATTCGCAGGATAATCGAAAAACTGTGCTGCATTTAGACAAGATTCATGAAGTAGCAACCATCGCATTAGTTGGATTTGGTGAGATGGGATCGAAATTTCATCCATATTGCGCATATGCGTACGGTTGCCCACTGTGTAGGCTCCACTACACAGGGTTGCCTTAACTACAAAAGTCTTGTATGAAGCTTCCAGTAACTCGAGCCAAGTCAACGATATCAAAATATATACGCATATTGTTCAACCATGCGCAGGCAAAGTACGGCGTCAATAAAACACCATTTTCATAGAGTATATGACATCATGTGGCAGAAATATACTGCAAATATAGCTACTCATGTGTTTTATTTGCAAGGGACTAATTTCGGACTTAGGTCTGATATTTTGGGGCAAAATCAGCTCAATCATTCATCTTTTTATTTGCAGAATAGTAATATGAGGTGTACACCCATTTTGTTCAAATTTAGGGTATTTTATTGTGGAAAAATACAATGTGGCCCACATCTACTATTTCCAAATACATATTACTCACTGCGTAAAGATTTATATGTTATAAGTGCAAATTTGGAACAAAATCTCAAAAAAATTTACGGCACCTATCATATGTTGCTTCGTAGTAAGTGACCCGATCTTACTAGTGTTTTCGCGAGCGTATGAACTTACGGGATACACAGACCATTATAGTCATTCCTGTATCACGGGTCAACTAAAAAACATCGGTTAAACTTTGAACTTTATCGATCAATCTAGTAGATACAGAAAAAATAGCAATTACTATCTATAACACTGCAATGATTATTTCAATTTGACTATGTTCAAAGAGCTCTTATCCGCTTCAGCCACACTAGTTAAAATAACTACATCCATCATATATATGCCCCTTCAGCATAAGTGAAAAATTGGGAAGAACCCCTTATTTATATTCAGAGTTCAGTTATTAGCTGTCAAAATTAACAAACTGATTGGTTTGATTTCGCCATAATTTTATAGTGCTTGCTTGTGAGCATATCTGTGCTGCTGGCACTGCTGCTTATATCATCCTGGTGGAATGCTAAGTTTTCTGGAGGTCTTCTGGGTATTGCATTTCCTTTTAACTTGTTTTATCACATAAGCAGATGTTAAGTTGTTAGACCCAGACGTTCGGGCGAAGAATCTACTTTAACGGGATGCCATGACATTGCTGAATTATTTTTAGGGGGAAAAGACAAGAACTCGAACTTGCGACGACGGAACAGAAGACAAAGAAGCCGAACCCCACGATACAGGAGTGCCATGCTGTTCTGACTGGACAGAATGGACTCCGTGTTCATCCACGTGTGGCATAGGTAAAATTACGAAGCCGTAATACTCTGGATGTTTTTCAATGCCAGAAGATGTTTACCAAACACTAATATCCTTTTGTAACAAGGTAAAAACTAATTCGAAGTTCCGTATACTGGATAGACATTAAATTCTACTTTAGCCGATATCCCCTCGCTTCGCTCATAATACACCAAGTAAGTTTCGAAGTACAATTCAATAGCTATAAATCATGCACCTCTAAATCAAACATCATTAAACAAAATTTCTTTGATGTTTCCGTCTAAACCTTATACTCTTAAATATACTATAATCTTAAATGATCAAGAAATAATGATTCTATAAAGTTTATTACCTAAATAGCATAGCCTCAATTTATGAAAACGCCGTGAACTTGATAGAATTGAATATCGGGCAGCGTTTGGACCATTTTGTGAGACATCTGGACACTTGAATTCTTGTCTCACCACTGTTTATCAAAAAATAATCTCAGCAGAGCAGTCTGTGCTACGGTTTCGAGACACTTTCTATATCTAAAAATTCCTGAGACATTGTGTTGAACCGTGACCTCTAAAGAAGGCGAACGGCAGAGTCTACCTTAACTCTACTAATTTCCGGTCTGTTCTGAGACTATTTAATACACTCCTTCTGCTGCGCTGATCGTCCAGCCGTTATAGTGATGCAGATAACACATTCTATAAACTTCTCTACAGAAAATAGAAGTTGAAAAACGAATTATATAGATACCGTACCTGTATCGGTAGAAAAGGAAATTCGGAACATTGGTTGCAAGTTCTTATAATCTAAATTCGGTATATGCTCGAAGTTTGTTAACAAATCATTTCCTTGAAGCCACTTCACGTGAATTAAAAATGTTTAGAGTCATATGGTGCCCTGACATTGCAGAATTATTTTTTAGGGGAAAAGACAAGAACTCGAACTTGCGACGACGGAACGGAAGACAAAGAAGCCGAACCCCACGATACAGGAGTACCATGCTGTTCTGACTGGACAGAGTGGACTCCGTGTTCATCCACGTGTGGAATAGGTAAAATTACGAAGCCGTAGTACTCTGGGAGTTTTTAATGCCAGAAAAGGTCTACCAAACACGAATATCCTTTTACAACAAAGTTGATAAGGATCCGGTATTTCGTATATTCGACAGACATAAAATTTCCATAGTAAATTCCCATAAACTGTAACCAGCAGAACAATATAACAAGGCAATGTTCAGATGCATGAAATCGCCTATGTATACCTTATTTAACGTTAGATTATTTACCAGATCGAATATGACTGTCACAAGGCATATACCAAAACAAACTGTTAAATATGTGGCTGCACTTCATTGCAATAGAGTGCATATGTCCAGTAACTACGCATTAATATATCTGAGACAATGTAAAAATTATAAATGTTAAGTAACATACACCATCTTACCTGTTAGACTTTAGGAAAGCTTAAATAGACTGTGACAGCAAATCTAAACTTTTAGCATCAATTCATAGTCCTTGAAATGATAAATTTCTGTATATAATTTAGGCGAGAAGACTAGAACGCGGACATGTGATGACGGTGCCGAAGACAAGCAAGCCGAGCCTCATGACACCGGTGTGCCGTGTTGCTCCGACTGGACGGAATGGTCACCTTGCTCCACAACGTGTGGAGTCGGTATGTTAGTTGGACGCATTGCGTTTCATTTTCATCCAATGCATAAAAATTCATGATATGGACTATCTTTATTATATTAATATAAATTTAAATTAATATAAATTTTGTCTTTTTCACCACTATTCAGTGCTGACTAGATTGAAAATGTGATAGCAAATTACAATTACTCTATTTGGTAAAAAATTGAGTTGCCTGGATATGGATTACAATGCATTTTTACAACTGATTTAATTTATGGCGGCGAGATATTATTTTTCTACATAGTTCCCCAAAGGTGGACTATAACGTCTTTCCCCAGAGATAAGCTATCATGAATACTTATTAGTAACAACAGCATCAGGCAGCTAGATTCTAAATAGTTTATAACGCACATAAAATTATATTTATTTATGTATTGTAGTTCCGGTTTGGATCAAATGCTAAAAACTTAGCCCGTAGAAGTAACTCCTGTTAACTAAGAAATGGGCCACACACGCTTTTAAAAATCTTAAACTAAGCGTGTTCGTCATAGCCATGCTTGTGTATGACAATCTGATTCAAACATTGTAGGATTGAGTTTAAACTTGAAGTGGATCGAACCAGACAAAGCAAGAATTCAACCATTATGTTCACCGTCTTATTGTTATTAGTATTGAATTATTTGCTCCAGGTGAGAAAACCCGAACACGACAGTGCGATGACGGGACAGAAGAGAAACAGGCGGAACCACATGACACTGGAGTGTACTGCACGTGAAAACATATAGTACTTTCTGGAAGAAGTATTAACGATAACTTGATAGAATTTATTGACCATATTTTTATAAACGAGGTTTTATAACATTTTAAAAACGAGTAGTCATTCCTTCGCGAATAAAAGTTCTTATAAATTGTTGAAGAACTAGCATGAGTTGTTTTTTTACGATTTTCCTTCATAGAACTGAGCGGGATAGCAAGCCGCTTTGCAAATAAGCGTCATACAAGAAGCTAAAATAATCGAAAACAGCGTTAAGTGAACAAACAGTTGCGTTTCTTGCTGCAGCGCGTTCAACAGAAAAACCCCTTCGATAATGATTAGTTTCTAACGCTCGACAAAAAAACTGATACAAAATCATCCGCAAAACCAAAGTCGCTAAATTGTAAGCTGATAATGCTGCAAATTGTAACAGATTACAAAATCGGATGAGTATTGGAACAAACCATATCATTAATTTTACAAGCGCCGTCAGAAATTTGCGAACAATATGCAACAGTGCCCACTGGCAGGCGAAAACACTTTCTCGAAATTTTTATTCTTGTACAAATGTCCTTTTTATTATATTTAATTTGGTGAAAGATTTCCCATAAAATCGTCCGTTCAAACAATAAATAATCTAGCATGATTGCACCACAGATCAAAACAGTGATTGTTGCAAATAATTAGGAAGATTTGCCCGTCTAAAAAATCATTAATCTAATATGACTGTGCTGCAGATTAAAACACTAATTACTTATGCCTCTGGTAGAACGCATAGAGGACAAGGGTTTAGTAGACTGCAAGGAAAGTGGGCTCACCGAATAAACGCTGACACAAGGAGTCAAGCTCGAACAGAACTTAAATAAGCCGCGAATCTTCTACAACCCAGTACAAATGCAGCCATGTAAAAACTGTGCCAGTAGACCTGGACTTGGGACTATTTAGGCAAAGTCGAAAATCACTGAAACAATTACGGAACACGAACACTGAAACCTTACGCAACGTTCGCAGGTAAATTCGCACCCTTGCTATACATTGTAACATATTTATTGTCGGGGTTGATCTTACGCAATTTGTTCCAATACGCATGCTTTTTCTTATACAATTTATGTAATTTGCATTAACCATTGCACAAGTTTTGTAACTACATTCTCGCTTATTGTTACACTAACACTAACTAAATTGCTAAAGAAACCAATGCTGATTTTTAAGAATAGCCCGAGTAGTTATTACAGGAGCAGTGCAATTGCTACTACTACAATTGCACTGCCTTGGTATCATTGACACCAACTATTGATATACGCATGAATAATATTTTGTCAAAATTGTTGCGACAGTCCATGATACACTGTGCGGTCAGTACACACATTTATCTGTTAACGTTGCCATACAGCATTGTGATTTTTTAAGAAATTACGAAGGTAACTGTATAGAAATTGCTTCAAGATAGTGAGGTTTTAGCCGTGGAGTAAGGACATCATCGGCCAACGTAAAGCTAAAATACATTCGTTGTTAAATGTTCATAAAATAGCGTAACTTGTTATGGATTTTCGGAAATTATTTGAAAATATGAATTAAGAATGTTTACAAATATATACAAATATTTAAAATTCAACTAAATTCTTTTTCAAATCTCTAGGATTTCAGTTGCAAAACGGACATATACACATTTGGTCGAAAGTTTCAGACAATGGTGTGCAAAACCTAAAAATTGTTCAAACAATATGTTTTAAAATGGATTCAAAAAGCTTATATACCAACGTCACAAAAGAAGCTATTGCAAATTGCGGACACTGTTGTTAAATGATACTCATGGCAAGTAAAAGAATGGCGACCAAATTAAAACTATGAATAAATTGTGATACTGCAGTAACATTGTTTTCTGTAGCAACCTGGGTTTTGCTGTCGTCATTAAGTATAAATTCTGATTAAATCGATCGATTTGTATCAAATTTCGGCAGCACATCAACTGTCACCACTGGTGTGAGATCATAATATTTATATCGGCTATCCGCGATTTCTATTATTTACCGGCAATTGCGTCCTCGACCCTGTTACTATAAAAGTAATCACCACCACCATTATTTGCATGACATATTAGTGAATATGTGCTCCTTCCCCGTAGGTACTGGGCGTTTCCACATTCGTCTGTTTCCACCGAATCTGTTTTGTCAACTGAATGTTTGGTTATACGCTTAAATCATGCGCATTGCCGTTTATTTTTGCATAATGTTTATCTACCGCCTTACCATGGAATGCAATATGCAGTTTGACTAGAGAGTCTATCCTGTAACATGTCCAGTGTGCTTCACTGAGAACTGCATGCGAAACTCTTGCAAGCAGAGCCAACCGAACGCTTGCGAATCAAGGACTCTGTATCATACTGCATAATTGAAGAAACTGATGTTTTCGTTGTACTGACAATATTAAATTTCGCTCCAATTTCCTCAAGGTACAACATGATGGCAAGGCTGCAGGTATGTATCCTATTTGATATATCCTTGGTCGAACATCCAGATTCGAAAATGAACCGAGATATTGAAAAAGTTTCCGGAATTAGTGCCAGTTCGAGAGACAGTGATGTTTTTAAGTCTAAGCAAAGGCTATTATTTTTGTCGTGCTATCCTTACAACTAAAATTCGACTTAAGAAAAACAGTTAATTATAGCTTGTATTTCAGCATAGAAGACCCCGAGTAAACACTCAATTGTCAGCTCAGTATAGGTTTGTTACGACCGCCATCACTTAACACAACAAATGGAACGGCAGCGTTTCCAGATCATACGTCTACTTATCAAGCAACTCAATAATTATAACATTTTCAAACTCTCAGAAATGCTATTGCACCTCCATTTATTGTTGGAAAACATTCTGCAATACATCAGTAATTGTTGCAATCCTAGTATGTGTTTCTACTAGAACTATTCCATGGAAGCCTACAGACTTTCCGTTGCGTGAAGTAGCTGCTTGTTTATTTTATGCACTCTACGTGCCCTCTGGGATTGCGAGTCATCGTCGCCATCGTACTTCTTTCATTTTCAGCCTTCTGTCATTAATAGGGTCACTTGGCGGTGGAATATGAAAAAAATTATTGGCAGCGTTCTTTCCACTCACACATCCGCTATTTAGTTTTGATGATCAAATGCGCTCATAGCATCTTAACGATGTCGCCGACCACAGGTAGACACAGAGTTAATTGGGAGAACTTTTGCGGCAGCTTTCCAGTCTCTGTAACGAAAATATATAGAGAGCGGATATAATTTTGCTGTGCCGTGACTCGATCCAAAAGCAGATTTAATACTTGAACTACTTGTTGTCGATACTTTTTGCACAAAAACTTTAGTTTTGGAGCAAGAAATGGAGTACTGATGAATCCAATGAAGTAACAGTCCCAAAAGGTCCCAGTAATTGTGGTTGTAAATGTTGAACTTCTGTATGTATTGTAACGGTTCGTACCTATCTACTCTATAACCCAAACTAAACTTTAACCGGAACTCTAACCCATTAACTTGAACCTCAACCTGCAATTTATCATCATTGGGTGTTGTATAAGTGTTTGTTGTTTACCAATTGTGTTGTGCAGTTACTGTATATTGTGGTATGGGCGTTCTTTGTAGATGTTTTAGATTTATACATGTGTATCTATTTAAACTAGAAGTGTGAACATATATTAATATTTATGAATTTGTTGTGTATCGAAATAATGTGCATAAGTGCAGCATCATGTAATGTGTGTGGTTATATATGCTTTCTATGCGCTGGAATATGTGTACTATTGCAATTTTGAAACTTTTGTCTAGATTGCAGGAGCATTTTACGACTTAGCTAAGTGTAGGAGAGTTTCTAAAGGGAGCACTAGAAATAAAAGTTTATGAGCGCCTAAGGCATAGAATTTAAATATATCGGATTTGAGTGTAAGGGTTGCGTGCCCTAAGCAATAGGCCTACATTAGCGGATATGTGTATGTGTATCTGATAGATTTTCGAATAAAATCTTAAATTTTGTTTATACTTAAGAATTCGGGGAAATTCACAAAAACTTATTCTCTAACGACTAAAATTCACTTAGGTTTAAGAGGGAATTTTAGGGGAGTGGAACCAGAGTAAAACTTGGAAAACTTATTATGTAATTTCGGTCGCTTACAGAAATTAACTAGGAGAAAATTGGGTGTAGACCTATAGCTCGGGTATTTAAGCGATCGCGCAGTTAGATCATGGCCTCAGTCGGCCTCAGAAGCTGTGCAATCAAGGTGAGTACGGTTCAGCCGTTTATTTGTTTTATTGTGTGTAGACCTTGTAGTTTGTTGTAGTGGGTGAAATAAACTGTCTGTATTATTAGTGTTACAAGTAAAGGCCTTAGGAATAAGCTCGTAAAATAAATAGTCCGTGGTGCACGTATTGGGGAATATTGTAGTAACCAACTGTTAGTTCCTGTGTAATCTACGGTGGGACTAAACACCCTAGGACCACGTAGGCTACAGTATACACAATACGCATATATATAAGGTGAAGTCCCGTTGTGCACCAGTTTGCATTTCACGTTTAAGTTTCTGTCTCGATGTGCACCAGTCTAGTTGTGCACCAGCAGTCTCGATGTGCACCAGTCTTGATGTGCACCAACAGTCTCGATGTGCACCAGCCTCATTTTGCACAAATATGAAAGTACAATTCTATGACTCCACTGTACCCTAGTACAATCAGTATCGTATAGCAATCACACTGTTACAAACAATATAGCATCTGTCATAAAACTGCGATATTCACCAATCACTGTAATAGAATCCAAAGCGCGCGCGATCGACCAATCGTCGTAATGGAATTCTATCGCGTACGTTTATTTTTAACATCATAAAAATTCCTTAGCTAGCTTAAAAAGTGAGGTTGTTGACATACCGCGAAGTTTTAATTTATCAAAAGCAGTGGAATTTAACTTCGGTCTTCCGCGGATTGGATACTCTCGTAGAGGTGGTGAAGCAATACTGTACCAGTTAACAGCTGAATCCGATACCATGTACATGTTCACAATCCTAAAAAGACGCAGTCTTAGCAAAGCTGTTTGGAGATGCTCAGGTTAGTAAAAGAAATTAATTAATTAATGGTAGCGGTAAAATTAATGATGACTGACTAATTATACATAGTTAGAATTCAATATTAGAGTTCATTAGATTCATCAGTACTCCATTTCTTGCTCCAAAACTAAAGTTTTTGTGCAAAAAGTATCGACAACAAGTAGTTCAAGTATTAAATCTGCTTTTGGATCGAGTCACGGCACAGCAAAATTATACTGTCCGCTCTCTATATATTTTCGTTACAGAGACTGGAAAGCTGCCGCAAAAGTTCTCCCAATTAACTCTGTGTCTACCTGTGGTCGGCGACATCGTTAAGATGCTATTAGACGCATTTGATCATCAAAACTAAATAGCGGATGTGTAGAGTGGAAAGAACGCTGCCAATAATTTTTTTCATATTCCACCGCCAAGTGACCCTATTAATGACAGAAGGCTGAAAATGAAAAGAAGTACGATGGCGACGATGACTCGCAATCCCAGAGGGCACGTAGAGTGCATAAAATAAACAAGCAGCTACTTCACGCAACGGAAAGTCTGTAGGCTTCCATGGAATAGTTCTAGTAGAAACACATACTAGGATTGCAACAATTACTGATGTATTGCAGAATGTTTTCCAACAATAAATGGAGGTGCAATAGCATTTCTGAGAGTTTGAAAATGTTATAATTATTTGAGTTGCTTGATAAGTAGACGTATGATCTGGAAACGCTGACAACCCATTTGTTGTGTTAAAGTGATGGCGGTCGTAACAAACCTATACTCAAGCTGACAATTGAGTGTTTACTCGGGGTCTTCTATGCTGAAATACAAGCTATAATTAACTGTTTTTCTTAAGTCGAATTTTAGTTGTAAGGGTAGCACAAGACAAAAATAATAGCCTTTGCTTAGACTTAAAAACATTCACTGTCTCTCGAACTGGCACTAATTCCGGAAACTTTTTCAATATCTCGGTTCGTTTTCAAATCTGGATGTTCGACCAAGGATATATCAAATAGGATACATACCTGCAGCCTTGCCATCATGTTTTACCTTTACGAAATTGGAGCGAAATTTAATATTGTCAGTACAACGAAAACATCAGTTTCTTCAATTATGCAGTATGATACAGAGTCCTTGATTCGCAAGCGTTCGGTTGGCTCTGCTTGCAAGAGTTTCGCATGCAGTTCTCAGTGAAGCACACTGGACATGTTACAGGATAGACTCTCTAAGTCAAACTGCATATTGCATTCCATGGTAAGGCGGTAGATAAACATTATGCAAAAATAAACGGCAATGCGCATGATTTAAGCGTATAACCAAACATTCAGTTGACAAAACAGATTCGGTGGAAACAGACGAATGTGGAAACGCCCAGTACCTACGGGGAAGGAGCACATATTCACTAATATGTGCTCCTTCCCCGTAATTACCGGGCGTTTCCACATTCGTCTGTTCACCGAATCTGTTTTCTGACTGAATGTTTGGTTATACGCTTAAATATGGTGCATTGCCTTTTATTTTTGCATCACTTTTATCTACACCTACCATGGAATGCAATATGCAGTTTGACTAAAAAAGTCTATCCTGTAACATGTCCATGTGTTTCACTGAGAAGTACCATGCGAAACTCTTGCAAGCAGAAACGCTTGCGAATCAAGGGTTACTATTATCATACTGCATAATTGAAGAAACTGATGTTTTATTTGTACTGACAATATTAAATTTCGCTCCAATTTACTAGAGGTACAACATGATTAGTTATGTTATCCTATTTGATCTATATTGGTGGAACATTAAGAATCGAAAATGAACCGAGATATTGAGAACTTCCGAATTATTCCAGTTCAAAAAAGACAGTGATGTTTTTAACGTAGCGAAGGCCTAATTATTTTTGTCGTGCTATCCTTACAACGGAATTCAACTTAAGAAAAAACATTAATTATAGTTATATTTCAGCATAGAAGACCCCGAGTAAACACTCAATTGTCAGCTAGTATAGGTTTTGTTCGACCGCCATCACTGAGCGCCGAGCAAATGGAAACGGCGGCGTTTCCAGATCATACGTCTGGGCATTCAATCGTATAAGTTATTTTCAATATTTCTCAGAATATACCTCCTCCATTTATTGTTGGAAAAAGCTCAAAAACTATGTAATTGTTGCAATCCTCATATGTGTTTCTACTGATTCCGTGGAAGCAGACTTTCCGTTGCGTGAAGTAGCTGCTTGTTTATTTATGCGGCTCTACGTGCCCCCCCCCCCCCCCCGAGTCATCGTCGCCATCTTTCTTCATTTTTCAGCCTTCTGTTAATGGGTCTCACTGCCAAGCAGTGAAAATAAAAAAAATTATTGGCAGCGTTCTTTTTTCTCAGCACATCCGCTATTTAGTTTTAAATAGGTGGAATGCGCTCCATAGCATCTTAACGAATATCCGCGACCGCCAACACAAGAATTATTGCAAATTTTTTTGCGGCAAAAATGGGAAAATATATAAAAAAGCGGATATAATTTTGCTGTGCCTAACTCAATCCAAAAGCAATTTAATACTTGAACCTATTTGTGTCAAATTCTTTTTGCACAAAACTCAGTTTTGGACAAGGAGGGATACCTAATCAAATACTAATGAACTCTAATATTGAATTCTAACATGTATAATTAGTCGTCGTGCATTTTTTACGGCTACCATTAATTAGATTAAGATTTCTTTTACTAACCTAACGAGTCTCCAAAAGTTTCACTTTGCTAAGACTGCGTCTTTTAGGATTGTGAACATGTACATGGTATCAGGGATTCGGCTGTTAACTGGTACAGTATTGCTTCACCACCTCTACGAGAGTGCAAACCGGAAGACCGAAGTTAAATTCGGCTGCTTTAAAAACTAAAACTTCGCGGTATGTTGCAAACAACCTCACTTTTTAGCTAGCTAAGGAATTTTTATGATGTTAAAAATCTAACACGATAATTTCATTACGACGATTGCGTCAAATCGCGCAACATTTTGAATTCTATTTACAGTGATTAATATCGCAGTTTTATGACAGGATGCTATTATTGTTTGTTAACAGTGTGATTGCTATACGATACTGATTGTACTAGGTACAGTAATCCAAATTGTACTTCATATTTGTGCAAAATGGGGCTGGGTCGAGATATCAGTACAGCATCAAGCTCATAAGTCGAGACTGCTGGTGCCTAGACTGGTCCACGTGGACGTGAAATGCAAACTGGTGCACAATTTTAAAACTCACCTTATATATACATATGTGTATACTGTAGCCTACGTGAGACCCCAGGTGGTTTTTGCTCCACGTAGATTACACAGGAACTAACAGTTGGTTACAAATATTCCCCAAATCTTCTGCACCACGGACTATTTTTATTTTACGAGCTTTTATTAAGGCCCTTTACTGTAACACTAATAATACAGACAGTTTATCTTCACCCACTACAACAAACTACAAGGTATTACACACAATAAAACAAAATAGAACGGCTGAACCCTATTCAATTGCCAGGCTTCTGCAAGGCCAAATAAGGCCATGATCTAACTAGATATGCCCAAGTACTAGGTCTACACCCAATTTCTCCTAGTTAATTTCTGTAAGCAACAAAAATTATAACTTTCCAAGTTTTACTGGTTGCGCTCCTGATTTCCCTCTTAAACCTCAGTGAATTTTAGTCGTTTTGAGGAATTAAGTTTTCTGTGAATTTCCCCGAATTCTTAGTATAAACAAAATTTAAGATTTTGTCGAAAATCTATCAGATACACGTACGGTATCCGTAATGTAGGCCTATTGCTTAGGGCACAAAGTTCTTACACAATACTAAATTCTATGCCTAACACTAGTTAAACTTTTATTTCTAGTGCTCCCTTCAAACTCTCCTACGCATCGGTAAATATCCAAATACAATCTAGACAAAAGTTCAAAATTGCAATAGGGTACATTCCAGCGCATCAAAGCATATATAACCACACACATTACATGATGCTGCACTTATGCACATTATTTCGATACACAACAAATTCATAAATATTAAATATTCACACTTCTAGTTTTGAATAATAGCTACGTGTATAAATCTAAAACGTCAAACACCCATACCTACGGTAACTCACTATATTGGTAAACAAGCAAACACTCCTCAACACCCAAATAATAGGATAAGGTTCAAGTTAATGGGTTAGAGTTCCGGTTAATTTTTAGTTTGGGTTATCAGTAGATACAAACCAGCA
>JASANE010025056.1:0-14939 GCA_030248225.1 Trileptium ribeirensis | reverse complement strand
GGGAATGTAATATAATCTGATATACACTCGGTCAGCGACTAAATAAAATTTCAATAGTCCACAATTGGCAACAAAGCAGCCATAAACGTTAATCCACAATTAAATATAACCAATTCAAACTACGACCAACCTTCCGCACGGCCCCGAGCCAGAACGTCGACGTTTGCGGACCTTTGACACAGTGGCATTCGTGCGACAATCGGGCTTTCCCGATATCGTTTGGTACACTAAAGCAACACAATATTATAGTAATTCGCGTGTTATTGATCGTCATCAGCCATAAATTGATGATGCTTCATAACGATGTGTAACTTATTTATACGGTCGACTTCACCCGCAGCTATTTTACTATTCTGTTCAAACGGTTTCTATAATTGATCCCAGGCAATTAGTTGTCAATCAAAAACAACTTGAGAAAACATACAACAAAGCTGACTTGAGTCAGACTTGGTAGGGCCCAAAGTCCTACATGCGGGGTCCGCTCCCGCGGTCAGCGGCTCAATTATGGGAGTTTTTAATAGCGTAAAATAGTAAAATTCGTGCAATCGGATCTTATATTATTACATACTTGGTACTGCAGTAACCAGGCTGTAATACTTATATACAACAGCATAACGGAGTCTTAAAAGCCACAATGTACGACATGTATAGCGAACATATGTGAGTTGTAAGTTCGTCACGAAAACCTGGTGAGATAATCTAAGGAACCGGCGCAGAAAGTTAGGTATCTCCCCCTGTAACAAACCAGAATAATCTACTATTCGTTATGACATCGAAGAAAATACTGGCTAAGGTCCTTTTAGAACAGATGTGCAACCAAATGAGAAACTTGTGAAATGTTCAATCAATGTCAAGGTTATATATAAGATATTGCAATTTTGTTTTTGCATTCTTTAAGACTTGGGTATAAAAGCTGTTTTAGAATAGCTTCAATACCAAATCGTTAGCTCGTCTCATCCAATGATGCTTTAGTTATCAACAAAACATGACCATCTGCTCCAAAAGGAGTTGCATCAATTTTAGTCATCTTGACTTACTTCTAGCAACGACTGACAGAAAATCGCGTCGCTTCTTGCGGCCATACTCGGGGTACGTTTGTTGCAGCTCGTCGGCAATTTTTTCGTAGCCGTTGAAGCCAACTGACGACACCAACTGAAAGTGAACCAACACCAAAACTAAAGTCACGGTAATATTTGTCTTTGACCGTCAGATATCACCTTTAGGGGTCGGACGTTATAACGTTAGAAAAAAGAACAGCTTATAGCGGGGGGTTCGGGGGGCAGCAGCCCCCGACTTAGGCTTAGTACATGGATCATATAGGGACCTTAGCTTAGGCTAAGACTAAGGCTTAGATTTACTATATCGAGAACGGTATGGTACGCATTTCACTTCCGCCCCTAACGGTTACATTGGCGGTGAACTCTATCAAAACATTTCCTCAGGAGCCGACTCAAACGGACTTTTTGATAACCGACAACACTCCAAGTATCTACTAAGTAGGTAAAAACAGTGTTTTGGCCGGGGTATCTGAGACAAAAATATTAATAAGTCTGACGACTTGGAACATATTTCAATCTCAGTCTCAGTCCCCCAATTCCCAAAAATTCATGGCATAAGATAAATTTAAATATCTCAGGAAGGCAAAGTGCGTTGATGCGCTTGTCTGCATCTCAAATAATTTGTATGTAGTTCTCATTGGTAGAGATTCTTCATTACGCAATCAGCGGTAGCTCTGACTTTCTTGTTTCGTCCACTGTGCATTACGGTTCGCCGTGCTTCGTTCCGGTGCCAAAATTTCGTTCACCTTTGGTTCAATGCCTTATGACGTTTTTACTACCTGAGAAAAATAGAACTACAGTTGATGCAAAACTATATTTTAGGAAAATTGTGTCGAATTATAAAAATAGGATTAAATAAAACATTGTTTAAATTCACTGCTAAAACACGATAAGATACGAGATGTGGGTTTTGGTTAAGTGTTGCTCCTCTCGTACATTTGCTTTGACTGTAATTGAAAAAAACTTTTGGTAACAAATATTTTACGCCGAGAAAAAAGAACAGATGAGCTAATAATGTTCGTACCTCCTTAACGCGGGCATACAGCTTGGGATCCGAAAACGGTCGCAACTTGGGACGATGCGGAACAGTCTTCATATCCGGAACCACGTTTGACAATCAAAAATCGGCCACAATAATAAACTATTCCTAAAATACTCATTGAGAACCAATTAATCAGCAATCTGGCTTCTGTGATAGCGTAGGTTCCACACAACCGAATACAACAAAACAATATCCCTGCTACTACAGGAAAAGTAACCGCTGCCACAAAAGCCATTGTTAGGGACACGATGTTTCCGAAGGCGATCGGAAGCTCCAATTTTGTTTCTGCGGCGCTCAAAAACCCCGAATTTTTCTTTTTTTAAAGCCAGAAACAACTCTCATTTTTTCCCTGAGGACTAAAAATGGTTAAAATTGCACTCAGCCACTCGGCCAATCCATATAGCCTGCATTATTAAGTATGAACCATTAGTACATAGCTCCATGTTCCAATCGCACATTCCATTCATTCTGCAAAAACACAACTTATTGTGCTTTCGAGGGGCGCTGAGAGAGTGGGTGATATATTTGGGAAGTTTTGAAAGAAGTTGACGTGGACAGTTTGCTTCGCCGCATGAAGCAATCAATTTCGAGGACAATTCCTTCAGAATTTCCCAAAATTTGGGGGAAAGAACTGAACGGATTTCCATGGAGCTCAATTTTTGTGAGATCCTGTAAAACAGCGGAGAAGTCAATACTACGCGCGTATTGAGCAGAAATATCATTTGTTCCTATTTTGGGTGCTCAAAGAAATTGTGCTCTCAACGCTTGATCGCTGCCGCACAAAAATAAAAGCAAACGTTTTACGAAGCATCGGTAAATTGGTGGATATACGCTCTATAATACGACAATCCGATTTCGCTAGTTGAACAGTAGAGGTCAAAACTTCGGTCGGCGACAACTGATTACTAAGTGCGAATTGTCGCATATTCAATCTGAGTCAACATTAATTTTCAACGGATCAGGTGGGGCCGAAAAAATTTTCATTTGTGCTCTCCACAGTCAAAGACCGCATGATTAGTAAACGGTTCCACGTTCGTTTTAAGAATGTCTTGTCGGGCAAATTTCATATATGCGTTCATCTTTATATTACCTGTACCCTTTAATATATTGAACTCGTCGACACACGTTCCCAAACAGACCGGGTCGATCTCCATTTTCAAAAGGCAGACCCGGGTTGTGCCAAAAAAGTTTGGTCCGTTCTCATCGCTATTGTATAGAAATTGTTGTTGCACGATTCCAGAAATTGTAATAGCTTGATAGTATGCTTACGCGTACACCTTTGTCCTAAATACTTGGTTACTTTGTTAGTCAGTTCGAGGTATAACGAAGTGTTTTAAACTTTTTCCAATATAAGAGAAAAATATTACGGCCAGCCAAATCTTCCATCAAATCTTTAGAAACGGGACTTAATGTATGTAAATTTTGCCAAATTTCCGCGCTCAGTTAACTATGTAATTTGACGAATGTGGGAATATTCCAGACAAGCCTTAAAGTGTTAAACAGACGCCACAAAGAACATCTAAATGAATCTAACGACCAAACATAACGTTAATTTTCTATTCACTATCAAAGTGTGCATCTTCGACGCTGCAACAGAGGGCTCAAATCTATATACCAAGAGTGTATTAGAGAAGAGTATGACACTTCTCTGCACTCACATAAAAACCCGTGTTTGATGATGCGGGCGTTTTCGGCATGACCATCCACCCAGATTCTGGGGGGGTCGAGATACACTAAACCCAGATGCTTAAGGGGGTAGGTCGGATACCCCCAATTTCTGGGGCGGCCGGGTCACAAGCAGCCGCCGGTTTAATTGACCCCCAGAAATTGAGGGTGGCCCCCGACCTACCTCCTCAAAAAAACTCCTTCACCCACAGAATCTGGAGGGAACGGTCAGACCGAAAACGCCCGTCTCATCAACCACGGGTTTATATGTGAGTGCAGGGAAGTGTCCTACTCTTCCCTAATGCACTCTTGGTTATACTACATCGTCTGGCACGACGAGTAATTAATCGACCGTAAGCAAATAGTACTATCAAGCTCAACCATACGAAAAAACTGGCTGTTACCAGCTGTCATGTGTCATAAATTTATTCAAACTATAAATAATGAAGTCTGAGCAATTAAGGCAATAAAACAATGAACGGCCAAAGCAACCGTGAGAGACGTTATGTGTAATGTCAAAAGCATAAGTCGGAGGAACTGCAGCACTAATCTATATTATCGATATGATGCCCCTCAAGGTTACTTGGACCCAATAAATAAAAACGCTCCGAAGCACAATTAAACCGGTGTATTTTGAGGACTTCCAGCTGTCCAGAAATATTACCCGGTGAAGACACTGCTACGCTTCGCCAAAGGAAACAGAAACGACCCTACAACCCAGCAATATTACGCACAAAAAGAGCTACTATTTCGCAATTATATATACGCAAGTTATTCGCAACTACCATTGCCATAATCAGCTGTTGTTCACCAACAGCAATTGGGGAATTTTCATTTAACGAATCGCTTTTCTTCTTGACCGTATGCGTTGCAGTTACACATTTTATCAATAACTATACAGCAACTTACCTCGATAACATTCTCGCTTTCGATGCAAGTTTCAGAAGAAACATCTTAAACACAAATTCTAAATATCTACCTAAATAGCGTATATGCTCTGTAAATGAAAAATTATGTGTCATTGCACTGTACTGCCCAAGATAAACGTTTAGGGCTAGAACATGTGGCACTTCCGATATAAGCCTAAGCTTATTCTAAGTGAAGCTGGGGACTGCCACCCCTAAGAACTCCCATACTACGCTGTTTTCCTTTCTATCGATGTAAATTTAGACCTCTAAACATAAAATGACCGAAGCATACGTTTGGGCAAAATAGTTTGAGCGCCATTTGAATTATCATACGGTGGCTCGAGACACAGCCACCTAACCATTTTTATGTACATCACTGTATAAAATACAGCTTGAAATCTGGCCTGTTGAGAGCGCTAGAAATGTCTCATCGACTACTGTAGATCCAGAGCTTCTATCGAAACCGGCCACATAAGAGTTTGCATTAAAATGACACAATTTCAACTATAGACAAGTAGTCGGTAATAAGTCAGCCCGAGCATCTACAAGATATAAAAATGGGCATGAGATAAAAACAAACGTTTATATTAAATGCGGCGCAGTGAATGAATTACTTGAAGATGCAAATGTTAGCGCAAATTTCAGATTGGCATAGGGTGAGTACAAAACTTGTTTCAACTCTGATGGACACAATAATTTATTGTAAAACCTTGGTTTGCACCCAGTTTTACAAGGCTCCAGTTGGCGTTTAGGTAGCCGATCGTCGAAAAAACTGTTGATGGGATGAGATGTTGATGCTATCCGAAAGAAAATAACTATGAATTGCCGTCTAATACCGCGCAACTGAACGCTTGCTCTGTCAAAAGTGTATAACCAGCTTCGCAAACGACGTACAATTCCAACAGAAATAAGATTTTACAACCATCTTCTGTGACATCGATACATAGCTAGCGTAAACACATCGACCCTTCAGTGGAACCACTGCCCTGCAGACCCCAGACCATGTCAAACTGCTTTCTTAGTTTAAAATGTTTGAGACAAGTGCAATAATTAGGCGCACAACAGCTCAGTGACGGCACATAGCTAGAAGCCAAAGATAGTTTCCTCTCAAAGGATTCGCCAGATCACAATGCGCCTTCAAAATCCACCTTTCACATCTGATACTATTGAAAACTTACTTACTTTAATAATCTATTACTAAATAAACCAGTGACTGATTTAATTTCACCCATAAATAATTTACATTGTAATATTCCTATTTTTCGCAGGGTGTCAAAACAACAATTCCAGCGTAGCATCCAGTAAAACGACTGATAAAGCGGCAAGATAAAACAAACAAGCTTAAAATATGCAAAACTTTACACAGCTACCATAGCACCAGATTATTGCATAGCGAATTATGCATCAAAAAACAGCAGCTACAAGAAATACGCAACAAGGTGAAGCATTATTTTAGAAAAGAACTAATATTGCTTTACATCCGAACAAATCGGCCAGGATTTCACTCAAATGAACTATTCAGTACTTCCCTGAATTGGTGTGACACGTTACCTGCGGTGCCAGTTACTACAAATTGTTGGCCCACGATTCGTGTCATGACATGAATCTGTGCTAAGACTAAATCCGACCGCTGGCCGAGCTATAAATCCGACCCCAATTTCAGAATTGAAATACGGACGGCTCAATTGAGTCAAATATGACCCGGCATTTATACGTTCTGGTAGTATCGCAATAAAATAAGCGGCAGCATTGAATAGACGACTGAATACACTATTCCAGCGGCAGGATTGAATCCCATCGACGTGCTTACAACTATGGATCAGGAACAAGCTTCATAAGTTGAACATCAAAAAAACATTTTTCGCACAAATCTGGTCCGGATAAGAAACGATACGAACAACTGAAAAACGAAAGTGGCGAAGAAACAAAGTGTTCCAATCAAAACTACAATAAATCATCCAGCGAGAAACGCTTAATAACAGCAAGACAACGTATACATGTGTGTAATCGTAAACTCAACATAGTAAAAAAACCAACTTATTGTGTCAAGCTTTTGAAAATAGTGCACGTTTTACGGAGTAATGTGCGAGGCACAATTTTGGTTTTCACAAACACAGGCGCATAACAAGCAAGACCAGTTATCTGCGCGGCAATGCTGGTTTCGCGCCACTAAGTGGGTGTAGAGGTTAGGGCCTACAACTTGAAATTATACACATTTTTCGGTGGATAATTTTTCAGTTATGCACGGGTGGTCACACGTGGCTTGAAAAAAATTTTATGGACATATTATGGAGCGTAAATGATACACTACGCGAGCTTTCATGTGCATTAATCTTATCTACGCATAAAATTTATTAAGCACATGAAACTGCCAATAATGCGCCACTAAACTTAACCTGCGCCCACTAACTATCCTATTTTGCAAAACCCGATGTCGAATCCATATTGATTGTTAGCGAACAAGTAAGAAAGGGGATTCGATTCATTGCTAGCCCAGATTCGCAATCAGCCAGTAACAGTTCCACGACAATTATTAGTTTTAACTTAGGATTCCTCTCTGTTCGCGAACAAATTCAATGTAAATGCGACGGCATAAACGGTATTATGTCATTATGTTCGCGCACATGACCCTGGGTAATTCAAAAGCGATAAAATTTCGTTCACAAACAATTTTAATGTTCGCGAACGGAAAACAGCAAATTTTTGCTTGAGTTGATACAGTTCGGTAACACAATTTTTTCCAAATAACAAAATAGAATAGGCGCAATTTATGTTTGCTCACGCATAATTAAAATTTACACATGCATAAAAGTGTCCGTGAAAATTTTGCGCCGATTTGCGGGCATTATTCTGTAAAACATACATAACTACTAAAGTATTATTAAACAAAACTCAAACAAACCGACAAACCAGCCACAAAAAGGTAGCGAACGAAAATGGGCATAAATTCCACACCCAACCGATATCAAATTCTTGAAAATTGAATATAATTTAACAGAATCGCGACATTAAGCAATATAATTTAGTCACCAGTTAACCATAAAAATATTGGGCTAAAACCTTCTATTATAAAATACACTTCTGCAGCAAGGTTCAGCTTGCTTTCATATACGATTTATGCTGGGTCTTTCGCAATTTAAAAATATTCATACATTTGAGCTTTGTATGTTCGTCTGTATCGCTTTTAACAATGGATAACTCGGGATTTGAGGGTTTCGACGACTCCAACAATGACGTTAATGATAAAAACACTAATTCGAATATTATTAGAGGAAATCCAGTAGTTGTCAAAACTACAATATTATACCTAAAGGTTACTTCAAAAATCTATTACGACAGTTACTGGACACCTCATTAAACTTACATATTACAAAAAAATATAATTGTGGCAAAATCGCAAACTGCTTATTCTTTCTTTTGCACGCAAACATGGCTAAAGCTTAGCGCATCTGCAATCTACTTCCGGCGTTTAACTTCTGGCTCACAGCGAACCCCAAAAATTACAGTTCATCATCACCACTAATAGTCGACTTGACCTTCCCACCGATATGCTGGACAGCTTTGGTAATATCTGGAAAGACCGCATCGACCGACCATTGAGGACCCCAAGCATTGATTACTTGGCCATCCGGACCAACTAGATACTTCCAAAAATTCCACGTTGGCGTTTTCCCGGAAGACTCTGGAACAGATTGAAGGATATTAGAGAATATAATCTGGCGGCTATAATATGGCTATACAGCGTTTACTTTTATAAATATTAAAATTTTCATCCGTCGTATCAAAAGGTGTGCAGTCGTAAACAGTCAATATTGCACATTAGTAGACGGTTGAAGCAAAAACTGCAATTACAAAATAAGCAAACAACAACATTCACCTGTTGCGTAGCAGAAACTTAAGCTGGAAGCCAGTCTTTGGCTACAAAGCGTCAAAATTCAGGTTCATTTCGGTTGTAAAATTGGGAGCAAAAGGTAATGATACATACTCGTAGATGGAAACACTACAATATTGAGCCTAAGCTTGCTCCAATACATGCCCGAAATAACCGCCGCTAGATCGATACTCGCTCGGTTTTCGACAACTGTTACAACGCCATTGAAGCAGCGCTTAAAGTGGTATATTACAACATTGCTAGTTGAAAGGGCATTTCTGACGTGTTGCGCTCTTGCAACTCAACAACCCACGTTTTGTCGAAACTTGACAAGTTCCGCTTTTCCGAGACACGAAAAAGACCAACGGAATGGAACACGAAAAAAAACTCAAATGCGGGATTTATTGTAACTTCTGCTGTTTAATAACGAAGATCGTGAAATTTGGGTACTGTCTTAATAGGACACTCGTTCTGAACAACTGATGCTTTGAAACTATTAGAGTCAGCCGAGCAAATCCTGACGCAAGCATTAGATGGCAAAACAGCTGCTGTCTTCCCACATTAAAAACCGGAAAATCAAATCCAAGCATCCTTTCTTTGAACGAAGAGCGGCCAACATCCTTTCATTATCCTCTTCAACACCCAAACATGCGTTCCTTGTGTGGAACGAAGGGCGACAAAAATCAGATTGTCAGCTGTGCGAACAAGACTCTTCGATTCGGTAGAGCATCGAAGAACCTCTAAATTTCATACAAGCAAAACCAATTCATATTTAAAAAATACAAACCACAACAAATTCATCTCCGCACACCAATTTCCAACAAAATTGGTTTCCAGTTGTTGTAAAGACAAGCTTGTGGTTTAAATCGATTGAGGACAAATTAGGAGACAAAACACCAAAACGACAATCTTACCGATAAGATAAGTGAATGCTGGTTCAGCGCCGTCACCGGAAACATCGATTTTGGCCATGAGCGGATAGTCGACGCGATAGTTATCACGGACCCATTGGTTGATCTCTGTGTTGGACGACGGTTCTTGGCCGCCAAACTGATTGCACGGGAATGCGATGATTTGAAATTTAACCTCGGCACCGCCCAGCGAGCGTTGTAGCGTTGAATACGCCTTGTAATGCGAATCGGTATAGCCACACTCGGACGCGACGTTGGTCACAAGCGATACCTGGAGTATAAACAGGAGGGTTTTGTAAGACTAAAGCGGTAATATAGACTTTCAAAGAAAACAAAAGCGGTAATAAAGACTTTAAAAAACAAACAGCGTGGAAAGAGCATTATTGGGCTACAGATTTGACAGGCGACTGAATCTGCGTCCGCTATCGTGTCGGAACACAACATTATACCCTTAATATTAACGCTAACCAAACTGTGAAAAGCAAAATGACGTCAAGTTGTAAAATATCTGAATCACAAAAAAAAACAACAGTCGGCAGAGTACAAGCTGTTCCGAATAAATTTTAAATTCAGATACGACATAAATATTCTAAGTAACTGAAACATGCCAGTGAAGCAGATAAATATGCTTCAGCTGGAAAATAATTTCTAGCAGCGCTCCCTCACATCATAACTGTGTCGAAAACTGAGCCATTATACGTAGAACTAAATTAACTGTATTAACTACCAGTTACCCGTGCAACAATTTAACCAGCTATTGGAACACCTTCGCTCCAACCGAACACTACAATAATACACCCGTAACATCTCCAAGTGAGGCCCAAAAATACCTTGGCTATTCCGGGGTCCCAAATTTAGCTTTCCTAGTCCTCTTCAGTCTCAAAAACGTAACACGCAAAGAGCAACCTAATGCTTTTCTTATAAACATTTAAGAATTACACGACACATAGCTAATTTAGACAAATCACTGTGAACTTACTGATCCTTTATATTTGCTCAAATCAACTTCTTTACCATCGATGTCTTTAACAACAAAATCATAAAACGAAGTCCCTACAGAGCTACCAATTAATACTGATAAATAAATTACAAAATAATGCATTCTGGAATAAAATATTCATTAACCTGCTTGAGGGAAAAAACGTACTAAATGCGATAAAACGGTTAGTCCTTCCCATGCAAATCACATTCCAAATTTAGTGGACGCAATCGCAATGTGGTAGTCCCTAGTGTTAGTGTTGTGCCTTCTGTTTGAAGGTATTGATAAAGGTTTTCAAGATTTACGTTCCATGCGTTTGGGCACTACGAACATAGAAATATATACGTCAAAGAAATTTAGAAACTGTTAAGCTGATTTGGTGGAATTGCGTCAAAATTAAATCAACTGCTTCAGTACATGACCGCTCCTACAAAGGACTCTATCTACAATATACAGCCATGTTTTAAAGCTTCTGAAATGGCATATTCGTGATTAGCAACATACCCGTGTGATATTTTTTCATTTCTAAGCACTTTGAAAATTTTCAAAAATAGCTACTTAATAATTAATTAGTAATTAGCTAATTAATTAACTAATTACCATGTTTTAAACATCCTCGAATACTACTAAACACCAGATTCGTAATCAGCACGGCGAGTTGTAGTATCCTTACCAAAATCATAGCTTTACAGTATTATTCATTGAAAAATAAGAATTTTTGTTTAAGAATTCTAAAAATATGCTAACACGCATAAGTAATTCGTCAAACTAATTAAATAAAATTTTGACAAAAACAATATCTCCTGCACCTGAAGGATATTAGGTCTTTCAGACAAAAAAATAAAATCAAACCAATAGTTATTGAGGAGTTCGACGGACGGGCAGACAGACGGAGCCAGTTTGCACCTCTCTGACGAAAACAAAAACACTTCCCTTTGCTCCCCATAATAACATAGAAACAATCCATAAGCAAGCCAGATAAGACAATTTACGTCAACAGTTGGAAAGTGGCCGGTGCGTTCGTCAACCCGAACGGCATGATCCGAAGCTCAAATAATCTTTTTAACATCGACTGGTTTCGTTTCGACATGTCAGTACTCGGATTATAAATCCAACTTAGTAAAATACTTTGCTACCTAAAGTCCTACCAATGTTTCGTCAATTTGCAGCAAGGGGAAGCTATCCTTTTTGGTAATATCACTAGTAACTCGCAACCGAGGGTAAAACGGAGCGAGCATGGTTTCATTTTTATAATTTTGTTTATCGCATGTTAACAGGCAATTTTTGTCGTATATACTACCTTAGAATCTCTTGAACCCTGAACCCATAAAAAATCCTAAGATCTCGTCGAAGTTAAACCCATCTAAAAGAAATGACAACGCGTCACGTATTTGTGCTGGTTATTAGATAACCTAATCATCATATTCAGCTTACATAAAAAAACTAAATGTACACCATTCTTGATGCCCTGAACGCAATAACATAATCAGACAAATGAGAACGCGTATTTTTGAAATTGGGTTCCTCGACAAGTAAAACCATTTAAACCCTACGAAAAATCATAATATAATCAAATTAGATATCTGCTCTAGGTAGAAAAGTCATGGTATCCGAGGTGCTTGATGACCTAACTCGTACTCATTGTCATGTAAAAAAAGCAACATGCCGAAAATTGAAAAACCCATATTTCTGGCAAAGAGTCGATGAGCATATTCGGACCCCCAGCGGCTCAAAAAAAACTCGTGTTCAGCAACGTAGATCTCGTTGAGCTTATTCTGAGTGGTGGTCTTCATTGTTCAGTGCGAAGACTGTGTCGCGAAATAAAGGCAGCTTCACACTAGTTATAGTATGGCCAGATTTGACACAGAACCCCTATAAAACTTGTTTTTTTGTCTTCTTGACCCCGAAGATGGGGTCGCAGATGTTCGCGTTCAACCTAAAGGGTACATCTTCGTCACACTTCAATCGAATAAAAAAAAATTCACCGAAATCCATTCTTCCGAAGATGAATCAAAAAAATTCACGATTTTCCCTTATTCACGATTTCCACGTTCTAAGTGAGAACACTGCTCCCTTCACTCGCACCGTTTCAATTAGTTTCCAATCATGGCAATTCACAATCCTTTTTCTTCGCTAACACCATCGAGGACACCCAGGGGCCTATATACGCCTGAATAATGTCGTCGAGCATCGGTTCAACCTGCTTCGTCATTTATTGGCAATGGGCGAACGCGGCCCGTTGAACCTTTGCTGTATATATTTGGTAGGAATTACCCGCGGACATCGAACATATATACTACACATTTATATAGCTAAACAACAAATCTAGGGACAGGCAGGTATATAAGGTACGTATATATATAAAATTTGTTACATACACCATACATAAAGAAATTATAGGGCCATGGATATCTATGGGCTCAGAAAGGAGACATGCTGGCATTGACAGATTAGGAATAACGTGTCAGCCCTTACATTAGGTAACATTTTTCATTTGAGCCTAGCGATAGGTGTTTGAAGACAAAAGTACTAATGCGAAAAGCGGCCGCTTGTAATATTAAGCAGTGGCGGAATTTCAACCCTCGACCTCTACATTTGAAACCCCACGCACGCGCTGAGCTTTCCCTGCCAGACCAGCCACGAGTTATAAAGGTGATGTGATCGATATCTAAGTTGCTACAAGAACTGGATTTGGGGCGGCAAAATCACCTAAAATCCATGGTTCGAAGCGTACCCAAATCCATGGTTCGAAGCGTATCCACCCCAACTCTTTTACGTCTTTTCGTATCTAAGAACTCGTTAATAGTCCGAGCAGGGGCAGATCTATGATTTTTGATAGGGGGCGGCTATGATAGATTCTGTGCTTCCGTCTTGGTAGCAGTTGAGCCGCAACTTCTTCTGAATATTTGTACGGAGCTGTTCCAGGATCTTCTTCTTCTTCGACTCCGAATCTCCGCTGGGTCTGGTCAATGTGGCGTCTCCAAACGAGACCTTTGGGAACAATGCGAACACTGACACTTCGAGGCCCATGACGTTTGATTACGACTGCAGGAATCCAGTGAGAATTCTTTGTTTGGCGAGAGCCATAGTATAGACAATAACATGGGGCACCAATCGTGAAAGCTTGAACGAGTCTGGATACGGTTTGATCCGTTCTGATATTTGTCGCTTGAGGGAATTTCGAGGATTCTCGAGTTTGTCGACATTCAGCCATATGTGCCGGAGAAGGTCGCAACACATCAATGGCAGTTCGTATGGGCCTACCGTTCAGTAGCTCATGCAGCTGCGTCCGACGACACTGCATAAGGAACTCTTGTAGTGCCGAATTGCGCCAAATGAGACTTCTTCAATGTATTTTTGAAGCTTTGAACCATTCATTCAGCTGCTCCTGTCGGGGCTGGTGCCTTTTTCACGCTCTAAAACTTTTCAATTTCTACTAAACCAATAGGGCCGGCCTCCACTCCCATCTTAGCACTCCCTGTCGTCCTCGACATGGTATATGAGCGTAGTATTTGAGGATTGTAACTTACCTTCACCTATTCCTAGCTATGTATTTTCTTAATATAAATAAAATATATCAAATCTATATAATTTCTCAAAATCCCTCTAAATAACCATACCCTTCCCCAACCTAAATTAACTACCCCCAAACCCCAAAACACCTTTTTTCTTTTTCCCTACCCTTTTTCCTATAATATATACTTCAGTCACCCTTCTCTTCTACACACAACCAAAATTCTACCCAAAATCCATTTTTCTTCTTTTTCCTAATTTTCTACTTAATCTCAAACTACCCTCCCTCTCCCAATACTTAACCTATACCCTCCAAAATTTTATATTTTCTTCCCCTCACCTCCTCTACTAAAATATATAAAACTCCCCTTTCCCGTCGTACCTCTTCCCATAAAATTTCCTTTTTCAAAATTTTCATTTTTTCCCATTTTTCTTACATTTTCAAATATCTCTTATTTCCCCAAAACCCTACCAACGCCTCCCGAATTTTAACATCTTTTACCCCTTATCCCCCTTACCGCATATCTATCCCACCCCTTTCTCCTCCTTTTTATTTCCTTTAAATTTCTATTTTCCAAAATTTTCATTTTTTTCCAAATTTTCACATTTTTCAAACATCTTCCATTTCCTAAATACTTAACCCCCACTTCTCAAATTTAAAATACAAACTCTCCTACCTACCCCTTTCACCATATGGAAATTTTATCACCCATATCCTCCTACTTTTTCCAAACCACCCTTTTCCTCTTCACCCTATTTTTCTCAAATTTCTCCATTTCATAATTTTCACTTATTCCCTTAAATCTATAATATATATAATATGTCATTGTTAGAATGCGTCGTACGTATACGGTACGGGGTCCCGTTTGGTTGCGCCTGTACGGCGATGCATTTTATTCAAAAAGTATTTACTTGTGATATATAAAATTGGATTGATTATTATGGATGATTATATTTTCAAATTTGGTAGCTAATGACCTAGTGTAATTCGC
>JASANE010025055.1:0-36542 GCA_030248225.1 Trileptium ribeirensis | reverse complement strand
CCATCTCGTCCATCCTGCATGTTCGATAGTGCTTGAGCGCCGATCGGTTGTATGGTACTCTGTTACATTGCGTTGTTTTTTCGTTACTTTGGGATATATCGGCTCTGCCCACTTAAGTTGTTGTTCCATCGACCTCGGCTGTACTAGTATAGATTGTCGTTCCAATTACTTGTTTGTAATGTTTCCTGTAGAAACACTTGGTGCGCTCACTTCGTTTCTTGCAGAATTTACATTTTTGCTGACTCTTTTGTGTTGTTGACGAACTATTTGCGTTTGGAATCAATGCAGGTCACTGACATGTCGCTCCCAACTCGCTTGCTTCCGATTTTTGGTCCTGATTTGTAGAACAACTAGCTGCGCCTGACCGCTGCGCTGGCCGCAGAGCGAAATCCATCAAATCATGATCGTCATAGTCTAATACCAATTCATCCTCTGTGCCGTCGTACATTTTGTTGCTGACTGTATACTATAAATCAACTGACTGTTTAACGCAGTATATTAAATGTTTAATTATTTAATAAATATTTCTAGTTTTCGAATAGAATTACTATAATGCTAAAAATAAAAGAAGAAATTAACATAGTTTATAATATTAAACATAAACTTCCTCGGTATATGTTAATATCCTCAATATGATATTTCTAAAACGTTCTAAATTGCAACATTTTGCTTCGTTTGCCCATGACATTACATGAATAGCTGATAATACCTTATATTAATATTGCAATTTAACAAAAGAAAACAAATAATTTTGACTATTAGTTAGAAACTGTTTCATGGATTTCAACTTAACGTCGCCTATTACGCAAATTATATCGAACTTGGTTTTGTCGGTTACGATAACCTACATTATACAGTGCACCGTTTCTCCGATTTTTCTCTTGTTCAATATCTTGTAACTCCGCTTCGCTCCCCTCATGGCGCAGGACATGAGCCTCCGTATCATCTATCCCACTCACACTGTCACGCGGTACATTTGGTGGATCTATCGGTTGCATCGAGATCCCATTCTGACCCTCGACTGCCCCGCTTAACTCGTGTAGACCACCCTCATTGCCTTCAGCTAAAGATGACTGTTTATCCACAATTTCTGCGGTTTCTGGCAGTTCGATTTCGTCATATTTTCCGTCTCCCACCTCCAGATCATAATTCAGTGCCCATTCTTGATCATACACACGCTTGAGCCGGCGAACATTGACGTGCTGTGGAACACTTTTTGTCGTACGACCTACTGGAAGTATAGTCGCCCCTGTTCCATCTACCGAAATGTTAATTATTCTATATGGCCCGCGCCAAAATCGTGCAAGTTTTTTCGCCTTTCCTTTAACAATTGGGGTGAACAGGTAAACGCGATCACCCTCACGAAATGGTAATTTCCACGCCTTTTTGTCATGCTGATGCTTCTGTTTTCTTTTGGATGCGCCCATCACCTCTTTGGCCAAATCCCAGGCTTGCCTCAGCCTTAGACAAAGTTCCGAGCAGTAATCTTCGCTCAAAACGGATACTCGGTTGTGAAGCAACACATCAATTGGGAGCGCGGGGTCGCGACCAAAATTCAAAAAGAACGGCGTTTCGCTAGTTGATTCGTGAATGCTGCTACGATAAGCGAAACAGGCATATGGTAGAATTTCATCCCAGTTGTCCTGATTCGCATTTACATGCAAACTAACCATCGCTTCCAGCGTGCGATTGAACCGCTCCACCATACCGTCACCAGCAGGATGGTAGGCAGTCGTATGCAGTTTACGAATCCCCAGCAATCGGCACGTCTCTTGCATTAATGCTGACGTATAGTTGGCCCCGCGGTCCGACAAGAACAAATGTGGTACACCAAAACGACAAACGACTTCTTCCACAAAGACCTTAGCGATTGTAGCCGCTTTCATATCGGGCAGTGCGAAGCACTCAACCCATTTGGTGTAAAAGTCAATGAACACTACCACATACTTATTATTCGATTTCGTCCTTGGCAATGGTCCGAGAATGTCACTTGCAATTTGATACCAGGGAGCCACGCTATCAATCGGATGCAGTGGTGGTACAGTCCAACGCACAGGATTCTTACGCGTGATACAAGCTTCACACTGTGCGCACCATTTTTTAACGTCGCTGTACACCGTCGGCCAATAGTAACGATCTGTTACTTTGTGTAGGGTCTTCCGGACTCCAAAATGGCCACCAAACAGATGATCGTGGCAAGCGTTTAAGACTTGCTGTCGCAGCGATTCAGGAACATATAGCTGCCGCCTACCACGTATCGAGCGTATGTGGTATAGGATCCCCTCGCTTACGATCCAGTTGCCATTGTCGCCCTGAGCTTGCATCTTTTGTTTTATCTCTGTCGCCATTTTGTCTTCTGATTGCAACTTCTCCACGTCCACGCCGTCACCATTCATCTCATCAAGAGCAACCATAGTGGCCACGGTACCACTATATTCTGTCGGTTCGCTTCGCTTTTGACGTAGAATTTGCGTGCATGTGTCGCACATCTCGAGCGTGCCATCCATTACAGGTTCAGCTACGTCCTGCGGTCGGCGCGATAGCGCGTCCGCGTTCCTATTTTCTTTACCAGGCCGGTGAATTATCATTACATCGTACACTTGCAGCATCAAACTCCATCGGCAAAGTCGACCATGGGGATCCTTTACTGTCAGTAGCCATTTTAACGGTTGATGATCGGTCACCACCGCGAACGATTGACCGTATATGTACGGTCGAAAATATCGTATTGCCCAGACGACGGCTAATGTTTCTCTCTCAACAACTGGATATCGCCGTTCCGATTTGTTCAAGATTCGGCTAGCATACAATATCGGATGCTCGCGACCCTCAGTATCCACTTGGCTAAGAACTGCTCCAATAGCATTATCACTCGCGTCAGTTTGAATTACGAATTGTTGATTGAAGTCCGGAAAAGCTAAAATAGGTTTAGTTGACAGGCGACGCTTGAGCTCATTGAACGACTTTTGACATTCGTCGGACCATGTAAATTTGGTCACCTTCTTCGTCAAATCGTGCAACGGGCCCGCAATACGGGCAAAGTTCCAGACGAATTGTCTGTAGTACGATGCTAAACCAAGGAACGCTTGTACTTCTTTCACCGTTTTCGGCGTCGGCCAGTTAACTATTTTCTCTACTTTTACGCATTCTAGAAAAAATCCATCCTTCGACAACACATGGCCGAGAAAAGGCACGCTGCACTTTCCAAATTCACATTTCCTCAACGTCAGCTTCAAATCGGTTAATCTTAGTCGCTCAAAGACCATCCGTAGTCGTTCCAACAATTCTTCTGGCGTGCTACCGATCACTAGTATATCATCTAGATATACCAAGCAAATTTTCCAGTCTAAGCCTGCAAGTACACTTTCCATCAGTCTTTGAAAAGTGGCAGGTGCATTCGATAATCCGAAAGGAAGTTTTCGAAATTGATACAGACCATCGTAGGTTATAAAAGCAGTTTTGGCTTTGCTATCTGGATCCATAGGAATTTGATGGTAACCACTTTTCATATCCAATGTGCAAAACAATTTAGCATTATTCAGCGAACCCATAACGTCATCTATCCGTTTCATTGGGTAGCTGTCTTTCCTTGTGACTGCGTTAAGCTTTCGATAATCAACACAGAAGCGCCAGTTGCCATCTTTCTTTTTTACCAAAACTATCGGCGATGCCCACTCACTAGTTGATGGCTCAATTATCCCATTTCTCAACATTTCTTTGACTTTTCCGGAGACGACTTCACGTAACGAAAACGGCGTTCTATACGGTTTTTGTCTAATCGGTAGCGCATTACCGGTGTCGATGCGGTGATACACGACTTTTGCAGTGCCAAGGTCTTCATCTCCTTCCGCAAACAGATCGGAATATTCGTACAACAGTCGTCGTAAGTGTTCTTTATATTCGGCTGGCATACTACAACTTGTTAAATCCAAGTCATCCAGCTCAGCCTTCTGACTATTAGGAGTTGGTTTATCGGTTATGACGGCAACCTGTTTCAGCAAATTGTGTGAAGCATACTTCTGAGCGTCAACATCGGATACCTGTTCTCTAGATAATTTGGTAGCTGTTGCGATTCGTGTACCTGCGTGTAAACAGACCGGCATCCTTGTCGGCTTCAACAAACGTATCGGAACGTGCACATCGGTACTATTCACCACAGCTGGTGCGAGTGCAACTGGATGTTCGTCCATAAATTTTAATCGTGGTTCAACGATGCAAACACCCTCGCCTGCAGGAGACAGCAACCCTGACGTAATTAATTCGCACATCGGCGGTACTGACACAGTATGAATGAGTGCCACGCAATTTTCGACTTCTGTTTCAACGCGTCCTCCAAAACATAAGGTCTCGTTGTTCAACCTCATGGTTCCGGCACTGTAGTTGAGCGTAATGCTTCCTATTTCTTTCATAAAATCGCGTCCAAGAATAACATCGTACGGTATCGCTTGAGAAACGAGCAATTTTCCAATGTACGAGCAAGTTCCCAACGTAATTGTTGCTGTGATCGATCCCTCAACAGATACAAAATGTCCAGATGCAGACCGTAGTGGCGCATGCGTACTTGGTATCCAACCTGTGCCATTCGTTCCTACAATCGCTGTCAATAGTCTGCTTGATATCAACGACACCTGTGCTCCAGTATCCAGCAGGGCTTGTAGTTTATTTCCGTTTAAGTCAACTGTGATAGTACCATCAGTCGTATCATCAGCACTCGAACACGTTAAATTGAAGGGTCGAAAAGTTCCTTGTTGCGGTACAGACTGTCCAATATCAGACTGAGTACGAGCTAAATCCTCTGTTGTTGGGGTATCTGTCGGCGAGTCCATAGTCGACCGATCTGGGACAACTGTGTCGAACGGTTGTTGACTCTGCCTCCTGATAAAGTGACCATGCGTAACACCCATGGCATTCGTAGGACTGCTGTGTGTAAATTTCCATGGCCAAGCTGGTTGTGGGACAGTCATCCTTGTAATTATAGCTCGCAGCCGGGCACGGATCATTTTCCACATAACAGTTGTCGATACATACAAACAACAGAGAAATATCCATAATTGCCTCACGTCCACACTTATTCCCCAAAGAAAGCTGAATAAACCGTTATTAACTATTCGAGCTGCTGCCACTGTTGACGTCGAATCATCATTCCCTGCTACTTGAGGCAGTTCTAACATGTCTATTATCTGTTGTTGACGCGTAAATGCACGGAAGACATCACTGGCCGAGATATGTGATCGTATTTCATCATAACTGTACATAATAACAGGATGAAATATTATGTCCTGTACCTTGTACGAATCCGGACTGGACCAATACGAAAGTAGAGTTTGGTATCGAGTGATTCTTTCGATGTTGCCATTCGCCCGATACAGAAAATTACCTCCTCGTTTCGAGAATGGAATTTCTTGATGCAAGTGACAGTCAATCTCGGGACTGTAATCAGTAATTATGTTTGTGACAGTATCTAAATAACCCGTCCGATTTTGTGTCGCGTAGAAAAACTGAACAGGTATATTCTTAGTGCATGATCCATTCATCGGTAGAAGCCTAAATTGAGTATCACTCAGTTCGTGGCATGGCCATACTTCCACCGTGGTTCCTGCAGCTGCCGCCATCAAATTGGAATGGTTCAACCAAGCCCGCAATGCCAATGTCGGGTTTGATATTAACAATAATTCAGCTTGTTGTATTACGTGTTCCACTTGGTTACACACCGTTGTCATCGCATGGTCATATGTGAATTCGAGTGACCGCGATGTGTGAACTTCAAGTGCTTGGAGACTAGCAGCTAGCAATTCTGACGTTACTACTCCCGATTGCGCCATTGCAGATGATGATCGTCGTTGACGAGCCTTCGTAATCGGATTCAAGTTGCGGAGTCCGTGTATGATGGTGTGTGCATTAAATTTCATCGATTGTCCGGTTTTCAAAACTGTAAACGGTATCCCTTGGTCTGTTGACTGTAACTGTTCGCCGTGACATCCGATAACCTTTATTTTCTGGTCAAAAGTGAGCGCCAGATCCGTTTTATCAGACATCTATTGTTCTCCTCTGAACGTGCCCGTTACTTGTTTCCATTCCACGTATTCACACAATTCCGTTTTATTAGGATGCCACAAGACCACTTTTCCACCTGAAAGCGTGCAGCTTCCTGCCTGGTAATCGCAGTGCGACATGTCACCTGCTGTTGATTCGATTACAGAGATTCCGTGCCTTTTGTACACTTTTACGGGTGACAGCATGCAATTAGTTGCAACGAACTTCTTCCAGTAGCAACAGTGAACGCCACCACCAGGATAATACCAGTTAAGCTTATTTTGTGTTGACCAAAATTCACCATTATCAACCAGTTTTCCAGCAATACATTGTCTAAAATTTTTCATTCTTTGGCATTCGCCGGTTGTTACGACTTCATCTGTCTTTGATTCGCGTTTCAAATTCTCGTCACCGAAGAAGTATGTTAAGGTCTCGACTTCCTTCTTTACTTTGGAGCACAACCAAGCATTTGTCTCGTACTGTATAACGTTGCGTTTGTATAATCGCAGCTTCGATGGTATCGTAGGGGTGGATTTAGGGGTTTTCCGCAAAATACATCTTGTCGGTTCTGATAACTGCCAAATTTGTCTGTACTTAGTTGTTTGGCAAACCATCGGATTAGGAAATGTTCCACTGACGAACGGCCTCGGGCCAGAATCAACAATACAAATTACTGTTAGAAACAGCAGTAGCAAATTCAGAAGGCTTTTGGTGAGACGGACTCCTGTCCTGTACTGATGATGCTCTTTAATCGGCCCATTGTCACCCTGCTGAAGCGAGGAACTGCACAAACTGTTGTCCGAAACGGATCTTTTGACTCCTGGGCTTTGTGAACATGTTTTCCTGTCGGCATCTGCTGTTGAAGCCATCAACTCAAACAGTTTGATACGAAGTCGTCGCGTTCTATTTGGACTTATTTGAATTTCGCTATGTGCACCGTTTTGTACAGTTCGCTCGCTTCGTCGCTGTGTTCGCGTCAAAATTTGTCGACTGTGCTGCCGCCATCGTTCCTCTTCTGCTTCCATCTCCAATCTTTGTTCCCTTCCAATGCGAAACGCTTCAAGTAATCGTTGTCGTCTTACTTCGCGAGCTGACAGCAAATGTTCCGGAGGTAGTTGAGGGCGATTTTGATCATCCTCCGGCAAATCGTCGTAATTAATAGGGATCTCACCAAATAAAACCCGGCGCGATACCAAAGCTTGCAGTCTAGCTGAAGATAACAGACTATCTGCCTGTGGTCGTCCATGTCGATTCATTTGTTCAGTAGCAAATCCATGTATACGAAACGAAAATGATTCTCCAAGTCGAAACATAGCTAAATCCGTGAGATATGGTGATTGCGACAGAATATCTTGCGTTTCATGTTGAAACAGCTCATCATTTTCCACGACGCTATGCATACCAGCTCTCGTGCGTAGATGTTGAATCGACATGCTCAAGTAGTCGCGAAAGTAACGCAGCTGGTTAGCAGAAATGTCTGTTCGGTGTGTAACGTTGGACCAGTAGACTCTGTCAACTAACATGTTCACCAGATCCAGCAAACCGTGCGTACGACAAACACCTCGTGTAATTTGTTCTGCCGTTCTTTGCGCGTACTGCTCATGTCTATCTGCATCAGGGATAAGGTTATAGGCTCCAGCATGAATCACAACTGTAATTGCACTGTTATTTGGTATAGCTGACGCTAGCGCTTCTTCTAGCAATTCTTCAATATTTTCAAACCGCAGTCCATGCTTCCATAATATAGTCGTGTTTGGGGCCGACTCCACGCGCTGCAGCTGATCGTCACCAACGAATATGAAGTGGCGCGTCTGGTTTAGTTGTATTGGTTGAGCAGGTAATGCTCTTTGCTCTGGTCTATGTTCGGCTTCGTCGCTGTCATTGTTGTTACGCTGACTAGAACTTCTGCGACTGTTAAAGTTGTTAGCTTCTGCTGATCGATCATCTGTTCGATAATTACTGAAAATTGACCACAGCGGGCGTCGCCATCAGTGGGTCCTACTGCTTGCATCGTGCTACCGTGATCAGACAACTGACTAACAACTGTATCTTTATCAAAGGAAGACATCGTTGCATCGAACGAACAATTGTTCTCGGTTGTCGAACAATCATTCTGATCGTTATTTCTTGTAACAACAGACTTACCGACTTGTTCTTTCAAAGGCTGCCGTTCTTCTATGAGACGAACTCCGCACTTAGCCTTGGTCGCTGTAAGACCTTGTGATCTCCGATTGTTCGTTGTCAATAACTTCCAGTCAGCACCACGATAGGAAGTATCAGCTGATGCTACAACTCCAACGAAAGGAGTTAACTGGGCCACGTTATTTTCAGGTCCCGTCCGTGTTTCGTCGTTGGTTGCTATTGACCATGTATTCGTTACTGGCGTCAACTGGTGAATAACATTCGTGCCCATACTGATTCGATTGCTAGCCGCATTACTACGTTGGTCATACCGGCTATTATTAGGACCCGGGTAGTTTCTGAACGTTGTCGAACCGCCTCGATTACTTTGGGCGTTACGACGAGCTCTACATTCTTCTGTTCGATGTCCGACACAACGATGGTATTCGCAGTATGCTCGCGGTGATCCCATTGCTCGACAATCTCTAGCAGTATGGCCAGCCCGGTAGCATAATTGACAGATTGGCTTGTTGTTAATGTTGAATCTTTGTCTTTCATACATAGGCAAACTTCGACTGAAATTACCACTCATGTTGTTAGTGCCAACGTTATTGACAGGTTGGCTTCCAAATTCACGAACAGGCCTATTTGACGACGATTTGAAATTTCGTTCAACCATATTTACTGTTTGGTACGCTTCAAGTTGATCAAGTCTCTTCGACAACTGATCGAACAATACCAACGAAGTTGGTTCCGTATTCCGTATATTATGTTGATTCGATGCAGCATCTGGATGGTACTTGGTAACAGTAGCAAGATCAAGAGTTGCGTTATTGACTGACGTCGGGAGCTGCACCAAGACTTCGGTGCCTAGTTTTGTTTCGATCCGTTCGGCAGCCAAAAATGCTTCCAACATAGTGCTTGGTCCCATGACTTTTACTTCTTCTCGAATTCTAGGTCGTAGTCCTGCTATGAATTTGTTTCTTAGATTAGTTTGCTTTTCGTTTTCAACACTCATGTAGCTCAACGCCGAATGGGCTAGCTCCGTCAATGCTTGCGCATACTCGGCTACTGTTTTATTCATCTTTTGCGTCCGAATGTCGTATTGGTCGCTGAGAAATCGACGTCGATCTTCCGTCATAAGCGCATTGTTCAAACTAGTGACAAGCTGCTGATAATTCTGACGGGCGTCCGTGGGTAGGCTATTGTAAATAAATTTTGCTCGACCGGCAAGATGGACACCGAGCAGAAACGGTTTGTTAGCATCCGGCCAACCATTGGCTGTGAATTTTATTTCGAATTCATTAACAAACCACTTCTGGAAATCATCACCTTTGTCACCGCTAAACGGCGTTATCGATATATTGGGTCCGCGACTTGTCATCTGCGTCGAATCCGTGTGTGTTGGGGCTGGCTCCACCGCTGCGATTACTTGTTCAATCGTTGCCACCTGTTGATTTAACGCCTGCTTTGTTTCGAGTTGTTCCTGTTTGATTGACGTATCTAGTGTTGCCAAAAATTCGTTAAGCTTGTGTTCAACTGTGTGTAGACGGTCGGTAACAACCTGTTCTACACGTTTAACCAAGATGTCGAGCTTCTCTATGGTACGATGCTCAGCTCTTGCGTCACGAGCTGTGGTTGATGCGCTGGCCACGGAATTACGTCGGTCTGTCAGTTTTACGGTTTATTGGTACAACCCCAGAACGCTCGCGCTATTCGATAGAAACTCTCCCGCTTTTCTCCTCTCTTTTTTTTCTCTAATCCCCAGTACGACCTCCAATGTAACAGTGCCCTCTATACGGACACCGGCCCTGTGGTCTCACTAACGTTAGATGACCTACACCGGTCTGCAACTTCAACGTTGGTAGTAGTGCGACCTCACGCCCTGATTAGGGCGTCCACACGTTTCGCAACTATGCGCCCTGATTAAGGCGGCCACACGTTTCGCAACTATGCGCCCTGATTAAGGCGGTGTTTAGCCAAGCAAAGTAGCTACAGACTCTGGCGAGAAGCCCGGGTTCAGGCTACGTTCGTCCTTAGCGCCCAGAATTAGGCGATTGTTATAATAAACAGCGCAATACAACTTAGCGCCCAGAATTAGGCGATTATGATTATGAACAATGTATCAGCCGTATAAACTTTAATAATAAGCAAAACGAATGAGCTCTTATAACTGTCTCGCGCGCAGCACTCAACAACCGAACTAACTCTAAACTATATCTCTCATCGATGTTATATATTTTCGCCAAAACATAATAAAAAAACTTAGTCTTCTCTTTTTTTTTATACCAAACCCTAGAGCTACAGCATTACAACCTTTCAAAATGTCGGCATCAAAAGATCATCAGCACTTGGAATCTTCTTCAGCACACGCTCGAACCACGCAATACACACTGCACTGTAGCATTGTTACATGTATACCATGCGTATCTTTTCTGCCACGTCAACAGAGCAGTGGATCGTTGTAAGCGCCGAAAATAGATAAAAGATTGATATATGAGCGTGCCCCCCCTGTATGAAGTTCCCTACAGAAGCTTGCAATGTTACGTTGAAATATCAGATAATATGAAAACAAAATTGAACAAAATTTTAATAGAAACAACCTCAATCACGTTAAGTGACAACGTTATATCAGTCAATTCGACGAGGAGCCCAATATCGTCAGGCAGCGTTTCAATTCGATTCTCGGAACAATCAAGCGATTGGAGTTTTGTTAAGTTGCACAAAAATTCTGGAAGTTCCGACAGATTATTCCCTGTAACAGTATAAAGAATAACTAGTGTAGTTCGGTAACAGTGTAAGCAAAACGCGTTCATCGAATATTGTGGCGACATTTATTCATATCCTCAAACAAAAGTGTACCCTGGTATTTGAAATGTTTATATCACAAATTTAAAAAAATGATAATTTGAAGGGTGATTTTCACGTAGTAGGGCCTCTAAGACTTACCTTATTTCAACACATCACGAAAATAAATAGCTTTACCAACCCTGAAAATCTAAAAACACGTTCGATTGACCTACATGCATCTATATTCCAAAAATGGCGAAGTTGACCATTTTTGATGCCATTTTTTTAATTTTGCTCCGGCAACGTCTCGCAGGGTTAATACCACAGCCAATATGGTGTTAAAATAGTGAAGACAACTTGTTTAACGCGTTAAACTAACTTTCTAAAAAATTTAGAAATGCTCAGTTATTTCGGGGTATTTTTTTAATTTTGGCTCAAAGCTCGAAAACGGCAGCTGTGACAAGCAAAGTTGTAGCTGTCCATGAGAGGATTCTGCACGGTGGTCTCTGTTTTTGTTGCGTCTATATTGATATACATATCCGAATGGTCAAATTTCAAAAATTGTGGCCCTTGACCCTTTGAGTATCATTTTAACAAGAAAGCCATGGTCGGCATGTTTAGCATCTAACGAAAGGGCACAAAAATTTGTAATTTGATCTAATAAAAAATTGCGGAGATTTATCAATCCGCTGTTGATTTATGATCTCCACAGACACCTACACCTAGATTGTTTATAGGGGAGAACAGTGGCAGATCTCTCATTTGCCCTGCGTGACCCTAAAAGACATCCCCATGGACCCTAAAGTTTTCGTTTTATCACCACAATTTTCATTTCTCCCATTTTTGCCAAAAGTTTTCGATATTTGCAAAAATCGTGGGCTTGACACCAATGTATGGCCTCACCTTTTATTAGGTGTTAGAGCTTAGCCTGAACCTTAGGCCCTTGACTAAAATGAATAAAAAACCCCACGCCTCATATATATGTTTTCTGCGATATATAACTGATAAAAGGTAATCAACTTAGGAGCGGCACACAAAAAAAACAGCAGCGACCTTCAATGTTCCTGCAAGTGCGGCTTACTATATTAATTGCAGGGAGTAACCGGAATTCCGGTTCCGGCGAAAATCGTGTTCCGGTTGCGGTTCCGGCAAAGGGCAAAAACCATACCGTAACCGGAATTTCGGTTTAAAAAATTTGTTTGAAATTTTCCACATTTTTTCTTCATCTGTGATCCAAACATATGTAATATATATTATACAATGATCAAGCTCCAATACAACCAAGCAAAAGAAAAGATTAACTAAGCAATTTGTCGTGTGGAACGTAAGTTGGGCACATAATTTCAGTAGGAATTTTTCATAATAACCTGCAGGAGTTTGTTAACAAATCTAAGCCAGGTCAATGCTTGTAGCAGCTATTTTGCACATTCAGAAGTCTGCGGGGTATGTTCGAATTAAACCGGTCCAACTCGGTAATAGAGTATGGCTTACGTAGTAGTACTTAGGGTATGCTTTGGTAACAGAAATTGCGGCAAGCACGAGCCAGTGCGCTTGTAAACTTTGTAAATAAAATTAAAGTAGAAGCACCAGCCTCAAAAAATGATATATTGATCGATAAATAAATATTATTTAGCTTCCTCAGTCACTTTAAAGTTTCAGAAAGGCAATAATGCCATCACAATACGTTAAGTTTAATATAAAAAATATTTTTAACACATTTTAAATCCACTGTACCTGCATTTCTTCATCTGTTTTGCTATATATAGGTTTCGAAGACCAGGTTCCGGTTCCGGAACCGGTTTAAATAGACGCTTCCGGTTGCTGGTTCCGGTTCCGGTAAATTTCGGTTCCGGTTATTCCCTGATTAATAGTTAATTCATTACATCAAATATATGTTTATTTTACAAATTTCGAACAAATTTTAGGCTTTAACAAATTTTCAGTTCAACACAAAACACGAATTATCAAAGACCGTTTCATATCGAAACGATTATCTACTATTATGTTTGAAAACGTAAAAATTTTAGATTTTTTCACAAAGAATACCTTTTATGCTAAATATTGAATATTAAACTCTGCACTGTTACCAGCCACTACAACGTTTATAGACCAGATGCCTCGTACCTGGGATATAGAATACATCTGAAAGACGATAGTTTTAGTGCTAGCTTTATTCACCTTGTAAAACAGGTTGGTCGGTTAGTTATCAAATGCAGTAATGGTAGAATAGTCGTGGTATAAGATTCGATCTAACACTGATTACAGCTGCAATCGCGCTAAGCCGGCGTTATATCCTGTTTCGATGGCTAAAAACCCATCTCTTTCGAACTTTAATGAACTATCATTTTATGGATAATTTTTCACGTTAAACTAATAGCAAGCAGACACAAACAATACAAATCATTAATGTTTTAAATATATTAAGCAAACCCGAAAATCAATATGCACTCATTCTGATGATAAAACCTTAACAATTATTTTTAGCGCTAAAACGAAATGTTAATTGCTTCCACTTTCGTTTTGGAACAAGAAATCAGTAATCACTTACTAAACCAATGCGCTTATCGGTTAGACAACCTTTAAACTGCGCTGGTCATCTCCACTTTGCAAAAATTACACTTTTAAGATAACTCTGTTAAGCTTGGCGCACAATTAGGTAACGAATGTTCTGACAATAAATTATTATAGACGGTTATAGTGGCTTTGATAAGACGGTTTGCATTTCTGAGACGGTGTTATCGGATTTCTCATAAAGCGGAGTAATAAATTTTCGAAAATATTTTTCTAATTGCATCTAAACGAATCTCAGTAAAATCCAGTTAATCTACTGTAGTCGACGAAACTTTACTGGACCTAGTATCAGGCTTGCTGAATCCATAGTTCACCCATCGTCGACTTTTTTTAAAATACTTGGTTAGACTATAGACTTCAAACTGGACTTTGATAAACATGTCAGTGCTTCAATAGATACTTATCAATGGGAACTTCTTGAAATAAGTATGATTCGACGACGACTAGATCCCAAAACTGCTGAAGTGTGGTACGGGCATTTGTTATGTGACGGCTTGACTACTGTAACGTTCTTTACATTAACATCCAGAAACTAAATCTCCAACCGCCACAAAGAACGCTCCACAGTGCAGCGAGAGTGGTTTCGTGTCCAAGGCTCTGATAACACAATTACTACTATATTGCGGCAGCTTCATTGGTTAACCCTAGATCAGCGTATTAGATATATACAAGACACGGCTAATTGTTCGAAATGCACTAACGACGGGCACCCCACCCTACATTGCTGAAATGCTATATTTGTCAAACGTGTCTAGGTTGGCGGAAGATTATATCCTCCGCGTGAATATTCCCAGGAGCAAATGTTTTTCATTTGCGAATTCATCGCTTGGTATAGTTTACCAGCAGCTATGCGTCATGGTAATCTGACTTTAAATGAATATAAGTCGAGATTGAGAGCATGTTTGTTTCCTGTGTGATATAACATTACAAAATATACTGACATGTTGAAAACTTTTGACTTCATTATGCGCTTTTGTCATGAAAACGCGCTTAATAAATACCTAAAGCTGCTTATAATTATTAATGAATGACCTGTGTTTATAAAAGGTTTATACGTGATGACATTTTTAATCATAAATTCGAAAAGTGACGTCAACCAAACACATCAGTATTATATGGTGCCCCTTCCCAATTTGGGTATAAAGCACATCGCACATCGTATCAAAAATGGTAACTACTCTGATTCCGCTTATTGAGAGCTATAGCTACAATGCGTGATCGAAGCGTTCCCGTACGTTCTGACGTGAAGCTAAATCATTTTTGATGATGTACGGGATTGATTGGAGATGGGTTCTGATAATTTTTCGCATCAAGCCGTATCAGAGGAATCAAGATAAAACAAACAAATGAAAAGAAGCAAACCTTGTCAGCACAACAAATATGTCAAATATAAATTCGAAGACATGACATGCAACTAAAGATTACGTTCTGCGAACACAAAACAGCTTAGTTTTGGCAAGAAAGAACTTTAAGGCGGCCGTTGCTACAGTTTACCGTTTACTCAGCACATATATGTACATGTATCAAACATTTGGGCCTGAAATACTAAGACTAAGATTCCTCAAGAGTTATATTTGATCTCCATGATTAAATAAACAATCGTATTCCCGCTCTCTGACGGTAGTCACTTTTATATGCCAAATTTGTTTATTAATATCGACCAAAATCAACATAAAAGTTATGACATACAACCAAAAAGGTAATTCGTTAGCAGCGTTTTAGAACGTCATTTCAGTGGACTAGTGTGATGACTTATGCTTCCGTTAAGGGCAGAAACATCATGCATTTCTGCAACTCGATTAAACACACGTACCGTCAAGATATAACTCGCGCAGGCTTGTAAGACTACCAATGACTTCGGGCATTCGCGTAATTTCGTTGTTCCCCATATCGAGCGCTTGAAGTTTAGTTAAGCACATCAATGTCGCTGGGAGATTAGAAAGCAAATTTTCCCGAAGCTCAAGGCTTTGAAGATGAACTAAATTGCCGACGGCGTCTGGCAGCCGCGTCAGGGAAATATCGTTTAAGCCTAAATTATGAAAAACCATTATTGTATATCATAGCCTCAATACTTTGTGGCTGACACGTTAATATAATTAAATTCCGAGTATAGTGAGTGAAACGAACGAAGGAAAAAATACTTACTAGCCGTGACAGTGATAAAGTTTGCTCACTGACCCAAGTGCTAAATTTCGACGCTGCCGTTATTGGGTTTTCAATATTACACGAGGACCTAAACTTTAGCTGGGCTGATTGATTTGCGTGATAACTCATTTGAGAGATTGAAATCTTTGTTTGTGCCCTTTATTTAGGTGCGAAGCCGAAAAAATCTTCCACCCGAAAAAGCAAGTAAAAGGGCTCGGGTCGAGTTTCGAAGGGGCTCAAAAATCACGTTACTTATTGTAACTCGACACATGGTGTGGATATTTGATAGAATTGGGCTTTTGTACAGTACGTAAATAAGCTTCTATAAGACTGTATATAATAATGGGTTGGATGTTGTTTGCTTTAGACGGTTCTCTTAGGATGTGAGATTTTGGTCAAAACTGGTTTCAAAATAAGCCCATAACATATAAAATACACAAAAATTGTAACATCTAGCTATATGGTTGTTTTTGGCCTCATCTTGAAGTGAAATTCATTTTCTATGTAGCTGCAAATGTCTGCTGCTATTGTCATTGTTTTAGCAGGGTCGTGTCAAAAAAAATTTTTTAACGCGCCCCCAGGACAACGGTACACGAAAATAGGAATAGATACGTTACATGCAGGGTATGGTCAAAACGTGTTTTAAATAGGATTTATTTACGTTACATGCAGGGTATGGTCAAAACGTGTTTTAAATAGGCTCACGATACTCAAAATACACGAAAATCACAACTCCGCAACCGTTCTAGCTAAATGGGCATATGGGTGTTTTTGATCTTATTTACCAGATCAATTTATCTCCTATACCAAATATAATCATCGGGTATATGTTATTAACTAACCAAGCAACATGGCTGACATTCGGTGGCTCATTTTATAATTGAATGCTCAATACAGTTGTGTACGTGTCTTTAAATTACATCCAACGCTCAGAATTCACACTTTGGCGATAAGACATGCTACTAGTGCGTATATATGTATGTGCGGAAAAAGCGATGACTAGTAATGCAGACTGAAGAAATCACCCACAAAAGGCTTTCTCACAGAGAAAGGAAGAAGCCCATTTGGGTCCCCATGTGCTCCCATGTATTATTGGCTTCCCTCTAGTTTAGCCCCAGGTAGTTTTCTGTATTACTAAAAATATGACAATATAATTTTTCTCTGCGAGGCAAAAATATGCCCGAATAGGGTTTCACTATACGATGTGCATTACTATTGTGTACTATTTCGCCACGTTTTTCAGTCCCTCAGTTCATCTAGGGGTCTGACCAGCTTGACTGACGGGGAACCAAATTTCTCTGCACCAAGTTCGATTCTAACAGGTACTTTCGAGGCAATTTGGAAAAATAAGCGGGCTGATCTGAACCGAATATGTCAAAAATATATTTTCAAGCTACCATGCAAAAATTTGTTTGTCCATCAGTGTACCAAAATCAGTGAGGCTGGTTTTAAAGACAGTTTTGACTAACGACATGCTTAGAGAGATTAGAGATTACAAAGCAACTAAGAGAACCAAACTTAATTTGGGGAAAAATTTGTGAATTTACAGTTCCGGTCAAAAAAATTTCAACGATCTATGTGGGCAAATTTTAAATTCGGAACGGTGTGCGAACATCACTATGATAACCGTGTAGCTTCATGACAGTCATTAACTACGGCAATTTATCACGGCCGCGATTTGAACCATTATATACAAAAGCAAAATTCAATTCGACCCTAAATCCGCTTAATACAATCAAAATTCATTAAGGCAAATATTGTGAAAATGTAGGACGACCGTATATACTAAGGCCTATGACCGAGTGTCATACTATTCCACAAAATTTTCTTTGGTTACTCTTGATACAATAATACACATTTAAAAACATAAATTATTATCGTGTAGTTTATCTGCATGCATAGCATCAATAACGGCCGCTAGTTCAACTAAGTGATGCAAATGCTACATATTTGTAAGTTCTGAATATACAAACCTGACAGTGTAGTTTTTAACATATATAGTACTACGGTTCGATAATGAACATAAAAATAAATCCGCCGAGTGTTGACAGCATAGGCGTAATAGACAGAAGCACATTTAACCAATATTTCTCAGGTATTTCGGCCTCCTCGGCTCCTCCTAGTATAGCCCCCAAATATTTTTATCTTCCCCCGGCATTTTTCTACACGAATAAAAAATATATAAGCTTTTCCTCATGGAACTAAAAAACTCATAAACTTTTGTCATGCCGTGCTAATCGATTAGGTTTCACCATATAATGTGCATTATTATTGTACATTAATATTCTGTGAATCAGCTTTTGCCATTTGCATGTTTTTCAGTCCCCCAGTCCCGCTTCGGGATCCCCAGTTAGACCAGGGGGAAATCGAATTTCCGACCAGAGGTACCCATGTGCTTTGTCGGCAGTTAGGAAAACAGCAAAGGTATATTTTAGACGCAGTTTTGTGTATACAAATGTTATCGTAGCACGGTAGCACATGCTCAGGAATTACACAATAACCCTACGTGCCAAATATGAAATAAAAAATTTGTGAATTTACAGTTCTGGTAAGAAAAATTTCAACAATCTGGAACGGTCCAGACCAACAAAATTTAAAATCCATCCGGACATCACTTAATAAATACGATCTAATAACCAAGATAAATACTCCAGGAAAGTCAGCAATCATCAGCCATGCGCTCATTGAAGCACTAACATATATATGGAACTTACCCAACACTCTTAAGCTGCGCAAATGAGTAATTCCATCGGGAAATCGAGTAATTGGATTTGAACTAATATCAAGGCATTGTAGGCCTTCACAAGATTTGATCGTTTCCGGTACGTCGCCTATATCGTTTTTTGACACGTCAAGCTCTAGCAAATTTGCCAGATATGAAATTTCACGTGGCAAAATATTAATTTCGTTGTCCGACAACTGCAGCCGGCGTAGCTTTGAAAGCCGAAAAAACGGCTTCGATAATTCTTTGATATGATTTGAATCAAGCAACAGCTCTTCAAGCGATTTTGCATAACGCAAAACGTCTTCCGGAATGTTCGACAGGTTGCAATGGCGTTTGTCCAAATACTCAACCTGGCGCTTTGGAATACACTTGAACATCGCAGAAAACATCTATCTTCTAATTCGATTATATGCCTAATGAAGAGAAATGAAGCGTGGACTGAACATTTAATTTTTCACGTCTGATGGTATCGAATAATATAAACTGAAATAAATAAAATTGTATATATATTGATAGAGCGAACAGTAGTGAAGCAAGCTTGTGCTCATCACATATACAAGCTGGCATTTCCCCACCCAAAAAATCTGCCTGTTCCTCGAGGTCATACCCCAGTCCTATTTTAGCCTGTCCCTAAAGCAGGCCGGCGTTACGGCGCCATACTGGGCCGGGTCATATTTTTATAACTTAACTTTTAATCACTTCGAGCAGACGAGTATATAACATTGACCCTAAAAATGAAACACTAAATTTTCTTGGAAACACTAAATTTTTTTGAATTTTTGCAAACTTTTCGATATTTTGGTAAAATTTTCCTCAAATTTGCACTATTCTTAGTCAATTTTCTCCAATTTTTGGCAAATTTTCCAAAAGTGGCTACGCGCCTTGGGTGCGGACAGAGGGGATGCGGAGCCTCAGAGACCCTCTTATCATACTTTGGGGGCTCACACCCTAGCGTTGGTTCTGACCCAAGGTCAACCACCAAGCATTCCCCAGGTATATAATTTGAGACCACACCAAAAATAACCCGCCTAACAAAAATCGGTTATAACAATGCTTTTTTATGATAATTTTGTGAATACAATGAAGTGACCAGCATAAAACACACACATTCTTGGGTTTCTCATCTCCGATTTGGGGTATTTTGTCAAGTTTAGCTGGGGGAACCGTGTTCCCCAGATCAGCTTGGTGTTCTTGTAATTGTATTTTATCGCTTTCTGCTTGCATTTATTACACACACACACGTGTGTGTAATAAATGCAAGCAGAAAGCGATAAAATACAATTACAAGAACACCAAGCTGATCTGGGGAACACGGTTCCCCCAGCTAAACTTGACAAAATACCCCAAATCGGAGATGAGAAACCCACATCTCAAAGCCTAACGACAGGTAAACTTTTGGTCCTGTGGAAAAGCCGGATAAGCATATCCAATAACAGATAGCGATACGGGTCAGCTGTGATGAGCCGAAGGCCTGTCCTGCCATTAAACATTCTTATATTAAGCTTTTCACTCTGCAGTTCCTTTACACGAATTCGGTATGGGGTCATTGCCCACATATCACTAAGCAGACACTCGCGGCGTGCTCAAGTCATGTCTGTGGGGTAAGAGGTTTGTAGATACTTCAACTGCAACTATAATCCGAAACTCAAATGGTCATGTCTCAGATATCCCCGGTAAACACAGGCTAATCTGTTTTTAATTTATTTAATTTTCCTCTTCGTCGAGCTACAATGACGATAAAAATGTATTTCTGCCAAGTGGCGAATAGAGGAACGAGTCACCAAGCTCAAAATTTGCAACCACCGTTACTAATTAGTTTCCTCAATTTGGCATTAAATCCCTTAATTGTTGTGCAGTGTAGGCCGCCTAAGCGTAGCTACTGTCCTACCAGTTCTTAGTATTCGACATCGTGGAAAGAGCTACAGATTCGTAATTTGTACTAGTGATTTATGTAACATAGTAATTTATAATTGTATCAGAGCCCAACTGTAAACCAGAGAAACAGGGTTGTCAAAAGTTCGCAATTAGCAGGTTAAGTTTAAACAACCGGCACTAGATACTTAATTTCGGGCAGAAAGCGACAGCTTGCAGCAGCTGAACATGGTTATTTGAATTTAGAAATTTTCAGGGAAATACACAACGTAACCACGGGTTACTATTTTTAAACATAATCTCTAAATTTTCAACATATATGACTAGATAGATAGTCAAAAAACTCTTCCCAGTTCACATGAACATATACCTGTAAACAGTGTCTTCTCAGCATTCTCGATTCAAGGGTTTGTTGTCGCTCTCTACCAGTAAAAATTTTGCAACCTGCCACGGAATGCAATGTTAGGATATCCGGATTATCACGATGTCGAGAAAAATATCAAGATATGAAATTGTGCCCGGATACCTTGCCCATCGTAATCGTAGAAGATAGCTCGTGCCAAAGAAAACAAAAAGCGCTTAGACCCTGGGTCCATTGTGGTGACCTAGTTGTTTCTTTTAGATACTATGTAACGACCTAATGGTAAGCCTAGAGATTTCCGCAGAGTTTAATTCTGTTTTGCCAATAACAGCTTGTCAGTTTGTTTGAAAACTTTGCATATGCCTAAATAGTGACCCACAGGTTCGATAGAATTGCAATTTTTTCACATCATTGCGGATGATCTACCGATTCCAATCATGTGGCTAGCAAATATGATTATACCTAGTAATTATCTAAACGCATTGCCTTACATTATTCGTATCTAATCCGAATCAATATTTGGTTACTGCCTGGCTTGGTTTCTTAGAAACATTTTTGGTTATTCTACAGGTAGTCACATTAGCCTATCTGCGTATGAATTGCCGATGCATCCAGTATTTCATAGAGTTCCTAAGATGCTTTCCAGATATACACATAAAGGTTTTAAGAGCAATAATCTGTGGTGTTGTACTTAGTTTTGCCAACTCATCTGCTAACTCGTTACCTGGACTGTTGTTATGTACCGGTATTAACCTGTTTTGAACATTAATTCTCAAGCTAAGTTGTGCTAAGACTTTGCTACACTGTTTCACCAAGAGCGAACTTACCGACATGCAACTCAGTGATTGCAGTGCCGATTGGCCATCATAAAATATCCATATATTCTTCCTGTTGTGAATTCCTCACAGCAACACATTATTGCATACAATTCTGCCTGAAGGATAGTTCCATGACACCCTTAAATGTGCGGATAGAACGTTCCTTCAATAACGACTCCAGCTCCAACATGGTCCGTTAAATTCCCTGCAATTACTGATCCATCTATAACACATAATACTATCATCTCCTGCTACATATGATCTGATTGCGACCTGATTATCTATGGGGTCAAGACTATGGACGTATGTTCACCTATGTGAACATACGGAATACGTACTTTCTGACTATACCGCTAACAGAAGTGGCTTCAAAATACTCTAAAATTGTTGCTCATAGTCACTTGAAGTAATGCGACGGATGTAGACGATTGTTTAAATACACATATTTGTATTACGATTTTAAGCTGATTTACGGTCATACCACTATTTTGGAAATTTATATTTAACGCTCCTTTGAAAAATATCGAAATCCCCTCGAACAAAATTTTTACGTTCACGAGTGAGAACAGTCACCCACATAGTGAGGTCTCGATGTATATTCTTTTATACGATATTGACCTATATCTAATGTTCGCTACGGTGAACATAAATGTTTTCGAAGACAACAGTTATATATTAAAATGTTCACCCGGGTGAACACTGACTTTACCCAAATGATCACCCATGTGGACAATATGGTACTACTATTAATATTTCTAGTTTTAGATTTAGATCGCTTTAATCATAAATCTACGTATTAGTAAAGTACTGTTAGTATTAGTATATAGTATAATAGTAAATTATGCGGTTTAAGCGTAAAAAAATTGTTACCAAGTCTAAAAAATTGGCAAAAAGGTATGCGGATACTAGTGATTCCGGCTCAAGTTCTGGTGATTCTGAGGCTGACCCAACATATAGTCCGGAGCGTGAAAACCACAATTCTTCTGCCTCATCGGATAGCACCTTTGACGAGTATAACTCCGACGAGAACGCTTCTGATAGTGAACCGCTATCGCGCTTAGTACCAGCACCGTCGAAGTGGATAAAACACGATATACGATTTTGTGAGAATGACGATCCAATTTTCACGGATTCTGTTGAAGAAGATTTTGACGGATTTACCATCGACGAGACTGGTCTTGGAGTTGAAATGGTGAAATATTTCTTGGCGATATTCAATGATGATATTATGGACCTTATACTGCATCAATCCAACCTGTATCTGGGTTAGCGCATGCCGTCATGTGCTCATATAACCTATGTGCACGTGACGACAGCTTTTTATTTAGATTACATAGCTATGATACAAGCGTGTAATTTATTAAGCTCTGCCCAAATGTATCAAAGTGTATACATCGCACGTTTTATCTCGATATATTGGAGTCATCAATGACACGTATTAATCATATGCAGTGAACATAATGTGCCATTAGGCTTGGGTTTGTCAACGCAAATGGGCCATCAGGTTTGGTGTTTCTAGTATAGTCAATGCAAAGATTTTATCGATTATTATCGCCTAATCCAAATTAGTATTTACGTACAACTGTTGTGTCCAAACCTACTGGGATACTTTTAGTTTTGAAAAGAATATTCTGAATTTTTGCAAATATTTGTGTTGAAATTTCGTTCTGTATATACTTGTTGATGCTGTTCTAGAATACAAGAAGCATAGAACTGGCAGTCAGAATCAAAAGGGCAAAGGGCGACCGCCCAAGAAGCGAGCTTCAACTAGGCGGCCGATAATAATAAGGAGAAAGCAAAATCTTCTCTAAAGTTCCGTGTGGCGGTCGCCAGCGAGCTGATGCAGGCATAACTTGCGGCTAAACCATTCGAACAAGAAGCGTCGTGAAGCAAAGGGATTGAAAGATCAAAGAATGTTCCCATGGCAAAACGACACGATCAATTTGGCCATATGCCAGAGTTCGATACTGGTTCAAAGGGGGTAGTGCGTTGTAAGGTTTGTATGAAGAAAACTCTGGTCTTTTGTGGTCGATGTCAACTACATCTTTGTTTCAAAATCGGACAAAAGGGCTGCAACTGCTTCAAAGCATTCCACGGTGGGACTATCTGACAATAACAGAAAAAGGTAAATATGATATACGATTATATAGAATTTGGTATAGTGTTAAGATGTGAACCACTAGCAAACTTTTGACACTAATGCTTGTAGAATGATTGACGGCCTGTAGTGAACTGAACATGCGCTAATTTTAAATGTTCACCATGGTGAACGTGTGAAAAAGACATTTGTTCACCCTGGTCGAACATTTCTTTGAGGTCTAATTTCTGAGTTAAGTGTCACATGGATGATTTTATATTGTTCTATTGCGTTACAACACTCCTTAAAAACGATTTTGGACGAATAATCTCCGTGGGTTGGGGTTCCGTATATAAAGGGATACTACAGCTTTTATCGTTTGTCGCCAAGTAGTTTCTTGGATCTATAATCACTCGAGTAATTTATGCATGGAACCTCTGGACCTTCTGCTTGATAAGCCGTGTATTCTATATTATCATAATTACTCTTTAAGGATTATCTTTACTCGATGAAGCTTAAATTAAGCAGTTACTTTACCTTAATGCCTATTGGCGCCAAATTTAGTATAGCTTATAATGCTGCTGTTGGTTACGATGTTACGCAGCCAGTTTTAATAAGGTAAGCAGGCCTTTGAATTTTAGATAATTTGCTAGTGTACATCCTTAGCTTTAACCTATGCACCAAATCATAGAGCCATAGCTAATAATGGGCAAAATCATAGTTCATTGCCTTTCACTAATAAAACAAAATATATATACTACAATCTTGGCGACATGCCAAGTGTATGAATTCGGAGAAATGAGAAACTGTAACGTTAACATACAGTGGAACAACTCATTAAAAATATATTCCTGTTACGAAACAAAGAAGTAATTCATCAAAAAATATTTATTAATCTCCTATTCAATAAGGCATAGAAGCAGCAAAACTGGTAGTCATATATCTAATACCCACCCTACGAAGGTTAACTCTACCTCAGAACAGAATTGATGTTCATGTTCCACGAACCATTTCTTCGCAAATTCAGGGGTTGTATCAAGAAATTCGTTGTGTTCGATGTAGTGTTTGAACGAGTGGATGCTAGGATCTTCGTTTTGAGCGCGTCCCAATTCGTCTGGTGTACATAGTTGTTCTAATCGAAAGTAGCGGCTGGTGTGAGTACATAGCGGCTTCGGTAGTTTCTGGTTCTTCAGGTTCGTCAGGTTGATCCAATTCTATTCTTCGGTCCATACCGTTGTTTGATCGTTTTCTAGTAGTGGTTCTACTCGGACCCTCTTTCTTGGTTGTTTCCGTCGTTGTAATAATGGTTGTTCTGTTTGTTTTTCCTCGTTGAAGAGTTCAAGTATACTGTCTTCTTCTTCTATGTTTCTTCCATAATCGATTATCTTCCGCACTTTCATCGCTAATTTTTATTACGTTTCTGCTCGATGAAGCCTTTTGTTGTTGTTCACTCAACTTCTTGTGTTCATTCTTTCTTTGGCACTTCTTTCGGCTTTGTGTCTCGCGGGCTTTTCCTTGTTTCTTCCGATTGTACTTCTTCCGTTCTCCACCGGTTACCAGTTCTTTGCCTCTTCCCATTTCGGTTTGACTTTCGATATCGGACCACTTGTTATCTTCTCCTTGTGTTGGTTGTACCTGTACCACCCGTGATGATCCTTGTGTGGTTTCCCAATAAGTACGGCCGGAAGTGTTGAACCGCACGGATTACTACTAGACATTCTTGTTCCGTTATCGAGTACCGGGTTTCTTCATTGTGGCACTTGTTGCTGCCATAATGGATCACATGTTCGTTCCCCGCTTCGTTTTCTTTGGATATGATGTATCCGATGCCATGTTTGCTTGCGTCGGTGTAAAGGATAAACGGCCTGTACATTGGCCGGTCTGGGTATGCCAATATTGGAGACGTTGTCATCTTGGTCTTCAAGGTGTCGAACGCTTGTTGGTTATCTTCTGTCCACAATTGACTGAACTTGGCCATTCTTGATCGTTTGTTGGTGATGTCGTAGCGTAGAGTGGCGCTGCTACTGTTCCATAATCGGGTACGAATTGTCTATAGTATCCTGTTAAGCCAAGGAAGCTCTTGAGTTACGTCACCCTTTTTGGTTTCGAGAAGTTTTGTATCTTCTCGATCTCTCCAGGGTCCGTTGAAATTCCTTTGTTCGACACTATGTATCCCAGTAACGGAATTTCTTCTTTCAGGAATTCGCATTTTGATCCCTTTCCTTTGAGGTTCGCTTCACGAAGACGTTGCAGTATTTGGCTGATGTCGTATAGGTGGTCCCAGTATGACGTTTAAAATATTATGTCATCAAGGTAGCATAGGCACGATTCCATCAGGACGCCCGCTAGGATCAGCTGCATCATTCTTTGGAATGTTGCGTGAGCATTTGTCAATCCAAACGGCCTGACGTTGAACTCGAATAACCCGTCGCGGCAGATGAATGCTGTCTTTTCTTTATCTTGTTTCGTTCGTCGAGACTTGCCAGTGTCGCCGACTTGAGGTCCAAGGTTGAAAAATACTCCGCTCCGCGTAACGCGTCCAACATTTCATCAATTCGTGGTAACGGGAAACTATGGCGCTTCATGATTGAGTTGAGTATTCTGTAGTCGGCCTCGGCACAGAATCTTTTCGATCCATCTTTCTTGTTGGTCAGTACTATCGGTGATGCCCATGGACTGTAGGATCTTCTTATCACTCCTTGATCCAACACCTCTTGGACTTGCTTACTCGCTTGACTTTCATCCACATACGGTAGACGTCGCATTGGTTGTTGCACTCGTTTCTCGACCGTGGTTTGAATATGGTGTTCCACCTGAGTGTTAATGCCAATAACCAATTCCGATTTCGAAAAACAGTTGCCAGGTTCGCCTTTCCTTCTTCATCGGTAAGGGATTTTTCCAAATCGATTTCAGCCGAAAGTTCAATGCTGTTCATATGCTCGGTTTGGCGTATCACTTGTTTTTGAAACTGTTCAATGTTGAACCGTCGTTGTTCTTTCTTTCTTGGACTTCTGTATCCACAACTGATATCGTTTGTTTATTTCTTTATCTAGATTTCGCTAGTTCATGATCTGATTATCAGCTTTCCTCTTTTTTCAACTGTGAGCCATTCTGATTCATCTTCTTGCTTGGTTCTTTAATTCTTTTCGCTTGAACCGGTCAACCGCTCTTTGTGCTTTCTCTTCATCAAACACTGTTTTCACGATTGTTTCTTCTACGTTTCGTACCAGCGGTTGGTCTTCAATTACGTATTTCCATCTCAACCGTATATAGATTGCACACCGGTATCATGATGTTGCATTCTTCCACTTTGGCGGTACTGTTCGGTATTACAAATCCGTTGTTGGTCTTCATCAGAGGTTCCACTACTACCGTGTCACCTTCTTTTGTTCCTTCCGGAATCTTTACTTCAATGAACTTCGCTGACTATGGTGGGATCACTTGTCTATACGAACACTTGCAGATTTCGATATGGTGGTAGTCTTCTTGACTGATCGATCCCATTTCGTTGGTTCTCCAACCATGAGGTATCGGTTGATCGTTCATTTTGACTCGTAGTTCTTGGTAATCGGTCACCAATTCGAACGCTGCCAGAAACTCGTGTCCGATTATAGCAACTTTCGGGAAGTTATTAATTACGATAAATCGAATCTTCCGCACTTTCTTTTCGAGATGGAGTTGTACGAAGAAATATCCTACCGCTCTTTCAGTTACATCCCATTGAATCCAACGGCGCACAGTGCAGTTTCTTTGAGTGGCAGGTGCTTGAAACCTACCACTCGTGTTGTTCTTCACTAATAATCATTGTTTGTGAACCAGTCGCAACTAGACGTCGAATTTTCTTGGTTCCTTCTAGGTACGCACTGATGTAGTATCTTGACAGGACTGTTGGATCTCTACACGGTTCGTGTTCTTTTGATTGATCTATTTGGTTCACTTCTACGAACTTTTCTTTCTTTTCGACCGCGGATATATCTTCGGTCTTCTCGAATGCTTTTTGTTATCTCTTTTCATTCTACCCTACTCGATTTCGATGGTTGATTGTTCATCGTATCGTTTGTTTGATTCGATCGACTCGATAGTATTCGATATCGATTTTGATTCTGTTGTTGATTTTCCGTTTCTCTTGTACTTTGTCCCGCGTTTCTTATGGCACATCGCTCCGTTCTATGACCCAGTCTTCCGCAAATGTTGCACCTTGGTGGCATTTGATTCAGCACCGTTTGTCGATTCTGTTGCTGTTGATTTGTCAACGGTGTTGGGATTCTTTGTTGTTGTTGCTGCCAATTCATTTGCGGTTGCACTGGTTGTTGCAGTACTTGCATCGGTTGCTTTACCGGTTGTTGCATTCCCATTTGTCCGTAATATGGTTGCATCGTTTGTTGGTAATTCGCACCCGTTTGCATTGGTATCATCGGTATCGATGTTGCCCTTGGTTGCACGGTTTGTTGTTGTGGTGGTTGTCGTACTTGCGTCGGTTGATTGTTGCACCGCTGCGGTCGCCATTGCGTTTGTGGTCTTTGTATTCTGGGTCGCCATATCCATTGACCCTACACTTGGTCTCGTTTGGTTGACATTCGATTGACTATGTTGATTCGATTGAATTTCTCGATATCTTGGTCGTTGTTCAAATGTACTTTCCAATCCTTGAGTCATTTGTTGGTCAAGGTGCTCCACCGCTTCGGCTTGCTCAGCGTTGCGAAGGTGATTCGTCAACGTCTTTGGCACGTCGAATCTTTCTTTGAACTTCTCGACCAATTCGTTGTAGTTGAGTTCTTCGGCCTTCTCGAACGTCAAGACTTCTAAGTATTCTTCCGCATTTCTGTGCATCTTTGCTTTCAATAGCCGCAACTTTTATTAGTCTTCGTCAATTCCGACTTGGGCCAGCGCTTTTTCGAGTTATTTTCAGAATTTCACAAAACTTGATTCGCCCTTGTATGGTTGTAAATTTCGGACTTCATTCTCCATGTTGACCATGATTGCTTGACTAATTGTTTGTTGCGTTGTGTTCGGAACTTGTTCCGTTTCTTTCGTTGCCACCTTGATCAATACTTCGATCATTTTCGTCATCAAGTCGTTGTTTTGTTATACTTGTTGTACTTAATTCATGGTTTGACTCATTGCTGTTGTTGTTTGTTACGGTTGATGGTATTGACACACATAAGGTATTGCTGTTGCTAAAGGTGCTCCGGGGTTAATCATCGAATTGCTTGACGCGATTGGGATTTGGTTGTACTGCGATGCCATAGGCGTTGCACCGTAATATCCATATGCATCGTTTTGTATTGCACCGATTGCTGTTGGTTGCAATTGGTTCCATGTACTCATCGTTTGAAACACCCCGCAGATCGTCGTCACATATGGGGCTTACGCTTGGTTACATCCACTTGCGCCGAAATTCGTTGTTGCGATTGGAACTTGTAGTTGATTCCATGTATTGACCGTTTGACTTGCACCGGTTCGTTCTTTATTTACACCGGTTCGATCTTGGATTGCGCTAAATTGTTCATGATTGATGTCGATTTGTTCGTAATTCGTGTCGACTTAGTCTTGGTTTGTGTTATGTCGCATTTGATTCGTGCCAATTCGGTACTGGTTTGCACCGATTTTGTTGCAATTTGCACGGCCTTGTTCCAAGATTTCATTCGATTGTGTTTGAATCACACCCTATCGATCTTAATTTATGTCAATTTGGTCAAAGTTTGCAATGAATCGGTTTCGACTTGCACCGGTTTGTTCGTGATTCGTCTCGGCTTGATCACGGTTCACATTGAATTGTATTCGAGTTGCACTGAATTGATCATCGCTTGCTTCAATTTTGTCTCGGTTTTCGTTATGTCGTGTTGATTGTGCACCGTATCTTTCTATGATTGCACCGAGTTGATCGTAACTTGCATTGGGTTGGTCGCGGTTTGCATCGGGCCGCTTTTGATTTGCACCGATTGCGCCAAATTGCGTTTGATTTCCACCGATTGTTGGTCTATTTTTATCGTTTTAGTTCGGTTGTTGTTGCTCGTAAATCTCGACTGTACTTCCTCTTGCACCGATTTCTTGGTCGTTGATCGTGATTATTGTCGGTTGTACTTGCTCCGGCTCTTTTTCGTTGTTCAGCCCCATCCTTCTTTGGTCTTGATCGAAAAGCCTTCGTATTTCGATTCTTCCTTCTTCGTCAATGCAATGCGATTCTTTTCTTGGTTGTGCTGGTAGAATTTCTTGTTGGTCTAGATTATAATTTTGGCACATTCGTTCGAATTCTTCGGTAAGAGTCGCATGCTTCTTGATGAGTTGTAGCTGCCTTTCTTTTTGTTGTTGCAGCTTTTGCATCGTTTCTCGGACTTCTATTTCGCGATTTTCTGTTGTTGCGAACAATTGATCGTTGCTCATTTCTTCTTGGAACGTCTCGGTATACGCTTGTTGTAGACTTGTTCTTTCTCGCCTTTGTTCTTGTCTTTTTGGTTCTGACGTATTCGGGTCGAATTCTAGCATTATTTATTGTATTTCTTTTGTCATACTCAAGCTTTTCATCGTTTCCTGTATTTTCCGGTTTGATGATTCGTCGTTTCCGACGTTCTTTTTCGTTGTCGGTTCTTTGTAAGTTGTTGTGCTAGGTGGCGTTCACGGAGGTGTCACAGTAATATTAAGAATTTAAATAGGCTTGCGTAAAAACGTTCTGCTTATGTTGGCTACTAATTCCTACTACGATATAAGTAATTCTTATTTTGGCTTCTGCCTTATTTAGGGCTAAAAGTGGTTGATTTTTGGGTTTTCGAAAAATACAGTCCGCTTTATTTTATTTCTAAACTGTCCCACTTTTACACAATATCGTGGTCAGCATGTTATATGTATTAATTCCAGAGGGTAGGGGTTAGATGGGGATTTTTCTTTATGACGGCTATCGGTATTTAAAAGGGGATGGGATTCGTCACCAAAACATTGTGTGGTTCAAGGTGTGGCCAGTAGAATGCCGGTGGGACGAGAATACGGCGCGCGTCCTTCTTTGCATGATCAGTATTTACGCCTTATTTTTCGCGTTGCTTCGTGTACCTTGCTCGGCTCGATTACTCTGTTTCAGATACATGAACACCATACGCGATATAATAATGTTTATTATAGAACCAGGTAAAATATTAAGACACGATATTGAGCTCCTATCACCCGTTGCTGTGACCCAATGTTTGGCTATCGAATGACTTATGCGCGACTAAGCTTAAAATGACCTCGTTGGCCATCCCATTTTGTCAAAACCGATGTGGAATCGAAAGCCATCGTTACGGAACAAGCAGCGAACTTGGCACGTTTTTCGCTAACCAAAATTGGACAAAGTGGAATTCAACTGCCAAGAAGTACTAACTGTCTCGAAACAGGCGATTTCTTATTAATAGAAAACGGTTCCCTGCTAATTAGAACATTGACTAATTCACGATTCGCTTTTGTTCGCCAACACGAACGTGGTTAAAATTTTTAGTTTTCAGTATTCGCGAACATTGCCATCTCAAATGAAACTGAACAAATTTTTGTTCGCACAAAAAGAGTTAAATTTTCTATAAATGTTCAAATGTTCGCAAACAAACAATTTTCATATTTTAAAATTTCAACAAATTTGTACAATCATTAAATTATTAACCTGGAATCATAGTCGAATACGATACAGAAAAGAACTTGTTCGAGAACAATTTTACCCATAAAATGTTCACTAATAAACTGTAGATTCAAACACAGCGTGAGATAGGTTAAGTTATTATCTCCAACGCAACTTTAATTTTAAGAAGCAAATGTTCGCAAACATTTGGTGCTTGGTGATTTTAATCATACATGCTCATAGTGATGTGGCTTGCGTACTTCTCTGTGAAAAAATAATCTATACAAAAATAAATTTAAGAACTACGTTTGTGTTCACGAACAATTGCTTCGCGAACAAGTGTAAGAATTATTTATTTCAAATTTTGAACAACATTTTAGTTTCCATCGATGAGTTATTGCAAACCATGTGTCGAGCGATGCATCCCTGTAACGCTGCTCCCGAACAAAATGCACGAATATAAAACTCACAAAATTATGTTTTGAACAATTTGTGGATTTAATTAACGAATTGGCGAACCAAACATTACCCATTTAGTACCACCTTACAGCTGTTCTTAAATCCTTTTACTATGTTATGCAATCACAAAGAAGCGTTCTGTTACAAAAAATATGGCAATTTTAAAAATAGGATGGTAGACGGGGTCATTTTAAGTTTACACGAGCTTGAATCTCTGCTCTTAACCTTTTAGCTCTCACTATCGTTACGACAATACGCTCACTGATCACCGAGTTTTGATACCGGCATGTTCACACCTGTTAGATTCTTGCACCCTCTTCGGCCACTAAACGATCTAGGCGCGCATCTAAGGCTACTAGATTACGTGCTATTCTGTTACGCCTCTTGTGAAGTTGGTACGACCGCCTCCGCATGGCTGACGACGCACGTTTATCTGAGTACCTGTCCTAGGTTCCTAGATTTACGCTAGTACGATCCTTATTTAGATGGTTAGGCTTTGAGTGATAACCGGTTACGTACTTTTAGGTTAGCTATTACGTTACTAAAGCTCTTGTGAGTTCATACACCCGACCACCGGACGAATGGACGAATGCAGAGTTAATTGATTATCTTAGCCTGAGCTTTAGAATTACGCTAATAAGTGCCGGTTATATTATGTTTATAGTCACCCCCATACGGCTACTTATGATAACAAAACAGTAGCGGTCGGATGCCGAATAGTTGAAGTTTGCTCAATGTATGCACCCGAAAGGCTGACGATACTAGTATTTGAATATGAGATACTCGGGATTTTAGTCGTCCGAACCAACCCCTTACTCACACGGTCTTCTAAAGACTAGCATTAATTGCTTCGCTGACCCCGGAAGGCTGCCAAACTCCACAAGTAACACTACTAATTTGTTCGAGGCTCACCTGCACTATTACCGTGGCTGACCACTCACTCGACACTTGAGGTCCATACTTTTACGTATTATTAGGATTAATAAAGCTTGTACGGTGCCATTCTTAACACATAGTTATAGACCCTAAGTTTTTAATTGGGAAACTAATATATATAATTATGATAATTAATGATTCTAAGATACCTACGTGTGAAGCATTCTACATAAGCGCCTTCTCTGTGAATAAGTGTTCTAGCAAGCCACTGCCCCAATTAAAACCCAAGATTATGCTCCACTCCGTGCAAGCTGTGACAATGAGTATCGGAAACCCGAGTATAGGCGTTTTCTCTCAGTCAAGCACTATCCAGGCAGCAATTCTTTGCGGGAGACTCCAAATAAACCATAAAATTATAAAAATTTAGAAACATAGAAAGCCGGTACCGTTCATCACTGTTAATTAACAAAAAACAATATTCGGATAAGCGCGTCCCGGTTCCGTATATCCACATAGGCTAGTTCTGACAGGCACTAGCTAATTAATCAATAGAAAAACCAACATTCATAATTAAATTAGTGTGTATGCACATCGATCCGAAAGTCATACGACCGCTCTGTTGACGTCGAAAACAAGACTGACATAAAATTAAAACTTGAATGTAAGTTAGCTAAGCTTAAGAAAAGAACTAAGGCAAAATTATGCAAATTAGGTTAGCTTAAGATAAGATATTAAGAAAACAAAATTTTACGAAATTAGAACTAAGGATAAATATTTTAGGGACCAATAACTAAGTGAAAAGATGAAAAAACCAATTTTAAGAGTTTGGACTCCGCTTAGCCGAGGAAACCCCTAACACTTATCTAAACTAAACGAAACCTTTAAAAACATTAAAAAATAATAACACTACTAGCTAAGTAGCTACGTAGGTGCAATTAAGATCCCCATGTGAAAAAGACTATATAAAGCTTACTAGGTCGTCAGAGTCCACCTATCACGAACATTGGAACTATTAGAAATACATTGCAAAAAAACAGAACGTCAAACCCTGAAGCTTTTCTATATAGTAAAAATTATACCTTTTATACCCACTACAAAAATTGAAGCAGCGTGCAGGTTTTAGTATAGTGAGTTACCAGCGCATGAATTCATCTCGCAGTAGGAAGCATCCTTTGTTTCGTTGTGGTATCGTTTGCCCAACCGATTGGTTTGTAACAGTTGATGAGAGGAAAAGACTTACAAATGAAAAACAGAAATAGAAAAATTTAAGAAACAGAACATGGAAAAGGTTTACAATCCAGTCTGAGCCCATGACAACTTTGACGGCCGAAGTATAACACATGCCACGCCGTTTTCGATGTACTAAGTCTAAGCCTTAGTCACAGCCTAAGCTAGGGTCCCTATATGAGTTATGTACTAAGCCTAAGCCTAAGTCGAGTCTGTTCTATGAATCCTGTTTCAATGTAGTACGTCCGAACACCCTAGTAATTTTACTTACTTCTTTGAGGAGGAGGCTTGGCCCGGCCTATCGCATTAATTGGTTTGCCGCATATCTGATTGTGTTTGTAGCAATTACTTGATAAGCGTAGAAGGTTTTAACCAAGATAAATCCGGGTTGGGCGTGAGGACACAGCCTCCAGATACCAGACCGGCGCAATACTCCGGCAACTCAGGAGCTTCCATACACTGGACAGACGGTCAGAGCTACCATACACTGGACAGACGGTCATTGCATTTTAACAGATACATCGTGTATAGTACTTTGGCAATACACTATCCCGTACGGCCGGTTCTAGGCCACCACCAATGAGCTTTCGCATTACTGTTTGTTCGAGTTTGATTTCCTGACATGTAACACCGAAATTGTGGTGGAATGCTGAAACACGAAACTGTCCAGAAGTCATAGTATTGGGAAATGGAAAAATGTTGAAAAACATGGAAGTTCTTAAAATGGGAAATGTGAACCTTGGAAAGCAAGAAAGTCAAGATACGGAAATTCTCGTTTCCCCAATTTCTGATTTTCATAAATACTCATTTTCGGGATTTTTCGTTTTGCTAATTTCCCGCTGTCCCAATTTCTCATATTCCCGTTCTTCCGATTTGCAATTTCCCATTTTCCCAATTTCCAGTTTTTCCAATTTCCCGTTTACCTGACTTCTCATATTGCAGTGGTCGAGAATATGGGAAATTCGGAACACGGGAAATCGGGAAAATGGGAAAAACAATATATACAAAATGTGTGTCTAATATATAGGGCACTCACAACAATGTAATATAATTTCCGACGAGAAAATGGGAAGCTCCTAAAGATGCCATGGGCCGCAACTACTAGGGACCTGGTCGATCCCGAAGCGATGATATTGCTGCTTTTGTGTATAATATTGACATTGTGTTTCTGAGAGATAAAGTGTGTGTACCAGGGTTGTGCACCGGAAAAAAACCAACGGAAAAAATGGTTTCTACCCCCTGGAAAAAAAATTGAAAAAAAACTATTTCAGAATTTTAGAGTCGAAAATAGTTGGAAAACCGTTTTGCAACAAAATATTATAGCCTTGAACATTACATACACCCTTTTAAACAGCATTTACATTTCATGCGTATGATTTATATGGCAGAAATGGTATAACTATGCCATTGACTAAATTTATATTCTTAGCATAAGCATAACTTGCCTCTCCACAGCATAGCGAACTCTCGCCCGATGTTAAATTTAAAATAAATAGGCGCGGTGCGGTACTGAGTAGAGCTATGGAATTTGCATCGAGCATATGAAGGCAGTTAACTAGGCAGACACTTGGCAGGCACACATGCCCACAGATACATATGGGACGAGAGTTGGTTAGTGCTTAGTAGGTTACCCATAAAGTCAGCCCTCCCTCCAATAAAAACCAAAACCTAGGGGTTACACCCCTTGGTGGTTATCCACCACCATCCTACTCCATGCACCTTTCTGTTTATCTGTGATAGATGCCCGCAAGCATGTATGTTTAGTATTACTCATGTCACACAAGGCACGCCATGTCATAAACTAAATAGCTCAATTGTTGGATCGTTGGGTTAAACCACATACTCTATTGTGTTAATGCGCTTCCAGCATCACTTGCAGGGCTGGAAGTTTGACACCAGTTAAGAGTAAGTCTAACAATACTGGAAATTACAATGCCGCAATCGACAATTTTAAACGTTATCAATGAACAATACTATTGTTACAATAGTTTAAGTTTTGAGTTGATGATAAATACGCAATTGGTTTATCGCTAAATAAAACAAACATAGCTACCTGTTTAACCATAGGGCGGCTCTGCCTTGGAACCATTGAAACCCGGTCTGAACGATCTTAATGTTATATTATGTGGTCAATTGCTCGCCCGCAAAATCCCAATTTAATCGCCTTTAGATAAATTCTCGGTATGCCATTATACTTTTGTAAGTCTGAACTTTGATAGTTACCAAGTATGTTATCTTAGCAAGTTAATAAAAAACATTATGTTTTGCTTCTTTTTCCATGCTAATTTTCATTTATATACATTTTTCAATAAATATCGCATTTATTTCAGTAGCTAATGCTTATATACTGTCATGTGATACGGACTTAATAACCAACCAGAAACTTTATATTTGTCCAATTACGATGCATTGGTATTTTACAAAGGAATCCCAGCGCAGGTTCTGTCTCCATCGGCGCGACCTTTGTATCAATATTAAAGACATGAGAGATGCTTTGCAGTATATATAATATACCAGCAACGTTTTAATATGCTGTCGCGCAAATACCATGCTGAAAAATATGAGTTTATGATTGCCTATGAAGTTCTTTCTATGTGACAACATTGCAGTTTTAGACCTTTTTCAGTAATTAAGGCACTAACAACGGAGATTCAATTTCGCATAAAACTGCGTTTCCTGCTATTTTTCTAACAGGCTAACAAGTAAACAGCTAACAATAAATTTTACTATTTGCCTGTTTTTCCATTTTTTCTTTTCCGGAAAAAACCAACCCTGGTGTGTACTCGGATGGGCCAAGGATAGAAGAAAGAATCTTCACAATCCCATGCTCGATTTCACGATCTCAGCACCATAAGCACCATCCCGGTGTGCATACTTATCGAATATAA
>JASANE010025054.1:0-27776 GCA_030248225.1 Trileptium ribeirensis | reverse complement strand
GAATGCTTCCACCGCTAAGAGAGCGAAGGCGAGGCCGATATACTGAGCTGTTGAAACGGCACGTGATGATGATGCTGAGAGTCTTCAATGGCGACTGCATCTGCGTTGCAACTGCATTGTAGCGGCTACACGCAGTTACACCAGCATGCGTTTGCGGGAACACGCCTCGATATTGCAATTGCTGTGCATGATGCTGTAGTTGTGGTTGTTGGTCAAACGAGAGCTGGCACGTATTCTGAAAACAACAATGACTGAACTGTTAACGCAGCCGGCGGTCAGTTTGATATAGCACCACCGAACTACTCGGGCAAACTTACAAAACTGCGATGTGAGGTTTTTGAAACGATTATTATTATCTGTGAATTAACGCAACAAACAATAGTCGCATAATTTTTTAGCCTGATATTAGTACGTAGTTAGAATCACAACGCTATCACCAGTTAAACCTAGTACCACAAAACATTGCCAAATTAAACAAAACTACGAGGCTTATGAAACAATCATTAGTGCCCGAGTAAACATAAGATGACCCCGCCAACCATCCTCTAATTTGTATTATTGCATAAAATTTGTTACGGAAGGCTTTTTGGTCAATTGAAATCCGGCGTGAAACTGTTCGCGAACACAGCGCTTGCGAATGAAATCTAACCATTTTGTGGTTCGCGAAAATTCAATCAAAATCACCGAACACAAGGTCTGGCACTTGAATTTGATTTTGCAAAACCGAATAAGGTTAGCCATTTTTCCGTAACAAGGGTTCGCGATTCGACATCGGTAATGACAAAACAGGATGGTTGACGGGGTCACCTTAAGTTTACTCCGGCATAGTCATTATGCGTTACCGCAGCTAGCCGTAATCGACCAAGAGTTTTAAATTAACAGTTTAACGCAATTATTTCCAATATATTTGATTAAATTAGTGTGTCTTTTAAAGCGCGACACTTAATCGTGGTACCCGCAGTCCACCCATTGCACCTGCTACTGAGTCGTACGAAAACTCGCCACCTCCCAGTCCGGACGGCGCCACACTTCCAGGAAGAGCAATACTGCGCCGCACACCGTCAGTGTCCGAAATTGACGGGCTCAAATGAGAACTCACCAGCCCTGGCTCAGCAATGACAGCTGCTAACGTTGAGGGCTCAACGCCCGATAACGAAGGTGGGACGACGCCGACAATCGACTGAGCTGCCTGAGCAACCGGCGCCACCACACCTCCGGCACCATTACTCGCGTTGTTGCAATTACCGGGCAGCGCCGATCAGCGGTGGCGGATCAGACGCAGCAGATGCCAGCGATAACGATGATTTAGATTTGATAACCGGACATGAAAAGTCAACGTGACGCGAGCGAGCTTTTACGCACGAAGCATGAATAAAACGGACGCTGAACATAGTTGTAGATCACTGAAATTGCAACCAAGAAGTCAATCGTTTACTGCGCAAAAATTAACCAAATGAAGGGCAAATCTTTCAAATGGAACCTTTATGGCATTTTGGTCAACTGTAATTTGTTCAAGTTTATGGCGACCAACGTGCTTTTACTTTCTGTCAGTTAATGTGCACTAATGACACTGACTGTCTTGACAAATGAACTCGAATTGACTGCAATCAAATTCATTACTGGCCCTTCGGCGGAGAGGGGCGAGGGGAGGGCCCCCACAATTTCGGTGGTTTCTCCCAGGTTAATTCTGGCTTTATTCTGGTCAGCCCTCCCATAATTCCCAGGTATTTTGTGGTGACATCAGAAACGGCCGTTCCAACAAAACTCAGTATTACTGCTTATATTTCGACTATTCATGATAAAATCTTAAGTAAAATGAACCACAGCCTGCAAAAAATATTTTCCGTAGGAAAAGAATAAATATGCAGAAAAATGAGCTACGGTCCAATAACGAATATTTGTAGATACAATTATTTAGTACAATGAAATTGACGTGAAATTTTTAACCGTATGCAATGTGTTTTTGTAATTTTTCGCTTCGTCACATCTATGCTGCCACATTGTGTCAACCACTTAATGTACTAAGAACTGGCGGATAAGAGACACGAAGTGAATGTGTCTAGTCTGCATCAGTGACAATTAGTTTGGGATACTAGGTTGAGCTGTCGCCGTCCCCCTATATAATGTCTGAAAAAAACAATCCATCAATAAACAAAACTTTATTTACATATAATATTCACGCGATTTCACATCAGCCACGCTACCTAGAAAACTCAAGTTCAAGTGTTTTAACACACCGATCCTGCTTCGGTACCACAAGCTTTGAAATATTTGTGGACAGGCTAGATGTGTAGATTTCATTCTTAAATGACTACGTGTTCCTCATGATTAGTCCATAAGCAAAATATTTCTAATGTGTGGTAAAAGAGTATTTCGTTAGCCAATCCACCATGTGCGGACCTAAAAAATTTCAAGCGCAAATTATGCGGCATTGCAATTCGCTATATTTTTCCGCCACAAATTACATTCAAAATCTGTGGAAAAATTTTGAGCAAACAGTCGGATCGTGTGAACACACCTTATGATTGACACAAGAAGTGAACCTTTCATTGAAATTCAAGCTGGCGATGCAGCTTTTTGAAACTATATTATACACTTTCAACGCTAGAAAGTTCGAGGTTTAGTAAATTGTCGGATTTCCGCAACTGTGCTAACTCTCTAAAACAAAACATCTATCAAAATTTACTGATCTCGGTGACTCGGAAGAATATATTTAATTATATAATTTTCATCTGTTTCCAGAACAAAATTTAGTTTTCATTTTAAAGATTCCCTTTTAGGCAATAAACTAGTATCTTGCAAGCGAGGGTGAAATGGAACGAGGATGGTTTCATTTTGTGTAATCACCTGAACAGGCTGCATTTGATGCATATACTACACTGAAACTTCTGGAACCGTGAACCCATTGAAAACCCTACACTGTCAGCGACCCTAAACCAATCAAAAACTTCTGAAAATGTATGTAGTATTCGTGCTAGTCTATTGATACTAAAAACCATCGTATGCAGCATACTAAAAAACCTATATATAGATCATTTCTGATGCACTGCATGGTATGTTGAACAAAATTAAGACTGACTATAGTTAACCTCTTGAACATTGAACCCATTGAAAACCCTAACACCTCGCCGAACCTAAAACGGAGTAAATTTCGCGCCGGTCTGTAGATAACCAACCCATCGTATCCAGCATACCGAAAACTCCATAAAGGGTAATTCTTGATGCCGTGCATATTAAACCAAATGAAGACTGACTATAGTTTAAAAATAGTTGTACATGTTTACGTGTTGACAGTAAAACCTGTTACACCTGTAAAGTTAAGTATTGCTGCAAAGTTGTAGATCTATATACTAGCTGATTCTGAGGATCGTCTCTATTTTTGATGCGAAACTTGTGCCGCGAGATATGGGCTGCGAAACACTGTTATATACATGTATCGCCTTATTTGGCAAAAATCCTTTAAAAGCCTATTTTTTGCCATTTTTACACTGAAATGTGTGGCTCAAATTTGTAGTGTTCTACTGATGAGCACATTTTCACTTTCTCTATCGAACAACAGGTTTTCTCGAAATCCATCCATCAGCTGATGGCATATAATATGATACATCAGAAAAGAAAAGAAATGTTCACTTAAGATGTGTAACACCTATTTTTCGGTGTAGAGCAAGAATAACAAACACTTACCTTCGGGTCTTCCACCTGGGCGCCGCTTGACTTTTTCCTTGTACGTAAGGTACCCTATAAAACATATTAAGATAGCATATGAAAGTGAACAATGACACGCTGATATTATCAAAACGAGATTTTGAGAATCACTATTTTGAGCAAAACCAATCATCAGAAAAGTTGACACATCAAACGGCTGAAATACAGGTCGAATAAAAATCTATTCCAGGGTTTATAGGTTTTCATCGGTAATAATATTGTATCGTGAATAAATAATGAATTGAGCCGAGTGAAATTAATCCTCCTTCTTCGAAGTTGCGACAGCTAGAGCAGGAAAAAGAAATTAGACATTTTTAAAAAGAACTTAAAACCACATAAAATATTCATTAACATTGATTTGTGTAAAACATTACGACAAAATATTGAAAATCATACTACAATCCTCCAAAAAGTAAATGAATTTAGACATTTAATTGGAAAGTACCTAATAACATTTTGGCTGTCATATTTGTTTCCATATTGCTTTCAATTTTAAATTAGCGAAAATTCAAGAAAAAAATAGAAAATGTTATCGCCTATTTTGTTTAAAAAAGAAATATAATTTGCAAATGAGCCAGATACCTGGGCGTTAAAAGTACTGCCCGACACATTGTTGAAATATCTATCTATTCTGTAACCGAACGGGTGAAAAGTAAATTGTAGTCTACACCCCGATTGGGTGGCGTATGTACATATATATTTTTTGTCTTTTATACGTACACCCGTAGGGTGGTTTATAGAAATGTGGTGCAAATAAAAAGGAAAAGGAACAGTAAATCATCAAAGTGTTCTTGGTATTCAAGCGATTTGGTTTTGTTAGATTCATAGGAAATCTTGTCCCACTCAGCCAAGTCCGGCAACCCTAAGCGGAGTGCTTGTTACCATAGGGCAGATACTTATCGATTATTAGTGTATGCCATCGGTGTTTGAACTCGTACCGAGTCCCCGCCCACTTGAATCCCGCTAAATCCGCAAGCGTCCTTCCGCTCGATACGCCCTAGAATTTCTATTCGCTCACGTGTTCACTAGGCTGAGTCTCCGCACCACCCTGCGCCCGCTATTAACAGTTAGACATAAATCACTGAACGAAATTTCACCATTTCATCTGGTGACCTCCAAGTCAAGTTATGTCCCACCCCTTCAGGCATTTTCATGGGGGTTGAGATCAAATGAGGGAATAACAGGTCAACCTCATTACCTGTGAGCAGGCTTAGGGGATGACCCTCCCTCAGATGGACCTTCATACCACTAGGTACGTGGGCCACTATCAGGGGCCAGGCCGAACACCCTAGTCAATCCGCCGGCAGCCTGCTAAGCTAAGTGGTTCCCATCGGTGAGACCAAGGTCCACCGAGGGAGTCGTGTAAGCCGGGGTTGTCCGGGCACCACGGTGAATATTGCGAGTGGTGCAGCTGGGATCCCTTAAGGCCAGATACTGGTCCTAGTACATAAATTAAGTGGGGGCACCGTGAGGCGTCAATAAATTTTGGGGAATAACAGAATCCTAAAGTTAACCAGGTGATGGACCTCTCGCATGAACCAAGGTCCCTGACCAGGGCTAGGAATCGTACGGTTTGCTAGCCAATTGTGTTAAAACGTAAGCAATTATAAAGGTTCAAGGTGTCGTTTGTATTTATATGAAGTATTTTAGCCGGTGAGCGATGACATTTTAGTTGTGTACTGCTTGCAAACGCGAGTTAAGCGGTTATCGAATAGCCAAACGTCCTCTAGACGCCGTTGTCTTTTTGATTTTCTTGATCGACCGAGGTCCGTTCGACGTACTTGAGCGAGCTACGTTGCTGGAACTGAGCATACTTCCTAGTGAAAGCGTATGCGTTTTCGGCTACGTTTTTAGGCAACCAAGGTCCCTGACCAGGGCTAGGAATCGTACGGTTTGCTAGCCAATTGTGTTAAAACGTAAGCAATTATAAAGGTCAAGGTGTCGTTTGTATTTATATGAAGTATTTTAGCCGGTGAGCGATGACATTTTAGTTGTGTACTGCTTTCAAAACGCGAGTTAAGCGGTAATGGAATAGCCAAACGTCGCTCTAGACGCCGTTGTCTTTTTGATTTTCTTGATCGACCGAGATTCTGTTCGACGTACTTGACCGAGCTACGTTGCTGGTGCTGAGCATACTTCCTAGTGAAAGTTTCTGGTGTACTCGGCCATGTGATGACGTACCGATGAAGGCTAGTATGGCGTGTTTTTATGGACGGTGTGAAGTGGATTTGAGGATTTTAGTAGCGCCAGCTGGATAGTTTTGGATACGCTAATTGATGTTAACAGAGAGACACTATTTCAGGCTGTTACAGGATCTTATCGGAATAGAACCGTTACTGTGTCTTGTTATTATTACATACACTTGCGGTTACGTGCGTATTCGTCGGCCTACACCATTGGCTTTCGGGACTAGTTTAGTACGTATTGCCGACTTCATACCAGACTTTGTACTGTCATACTATCAGTAGACTATTTTTGCGGTCGACTGCTTGACTCTAAACGCTGCTACTATCTACGCGCTTAGCCTCCTAATCGTGACGTGATTTGCGCACGACATCCAGGGCAACTCGACCACGGAACATTGTCGTTTATCGGCCCATTGAGTGACCAAGCCCGAAGATCACTATCGGAAACGAGCCCGTGTCGTGGTTGACATTGCCTCCAAGTAACTGCGTGGATTGGTCATCACGAATCGCATCAGCAAGCTACTATGATATCGGTGCTGACCGGGTGTTACGAAGTAGACGTCAATCGCGAACTGTAGTGAATCTTCTGGGATCAAACTGAGTAATGGTCAGTAACTTTTTTATTGTGTGTGAAGCTTTTGTAAATTGTACATAGATTCATTGTGTAACCAATAACAAAATTGTATCGTGTGCGCATCGGTATAGTTAATTCCTGTAATTGTGTATCTGATCGTTTTGGTTTGAATACCACTACTCCCAATATGGACCTGGTCAAATTTGCCAATAGCAACTGATAGTGAAGGGTTGGTCTCTGAAGAACTGGCTAATCGCTAATTGACCCCGCTCCAGCCTCCGTGAATATGACCTCCTTGGGAATTTTGATAAGTTTTTCTTGCCAGTTTTGAACATCTGGGGGTAGGAATCAGTGACCTCATGACGTCGATCATAATCTCTAGATCGTGACGGGGATACTAACGTAGGTGACCTCGTATTGAAGGCTTTAAGTGCAGAGTACGGGAACAACCGTTAAGAAATTATTGAGGGCAACTTAAACCGCTGAAGAGCCAGAGTTAATATTGCAGACAATCCGTAAGTGAACAATACCAGCAATTAGGGCGAAGCGAAAATTTTATACGACTAGATACATACTTAAGGAGTGAGTACACGAGGACTTTAGGGGGAGTTGAAATCTTGCTCAACAGCAGAGATTCCGCAGTAAAGAAAACATATATATCAAAGTTTATATACATATCATCTCGTACCCACGTTCGGACTGGGACCACGGACGCCACGCAAATTGAAACAAATAGGGATTGATAACCAAATTCGAAATCGAAATGTCGTTGCCAGCGAGCGCAAATAGGACACCAATAAGTAGCGCGGCGGGAACGGCGACTATAAGAAGTGGCACTGCCACTACGGCTGGTAGTACAAATGGACCTAGTCCCGTCGTCTCGGGAAGAACCCTTCAGTTGCAATTCTGCAAGCTGACGCAACGAACAACGACGGCTCCCATCATTCAAGTACGATATATCTCACCATTCTCAGGAACCGATGGACAGGCCTTTGAAGCCTGGCTGGCTACATATGAGAACCTGACCTCACGCAAACGGGTGGACTCTGGATCAGAAACTGATTTGCTTCCAAACGTACTAAAGGGGGAAGCCCTTAAAATATATGAAAGTTTCCCCGACTGCCAAAAGCAAACTTATGAGGCTCTTTGCTATAACATGGGCTTCATGTACTCATCGTCACAACGCGACGAGGACGCTTTAATAACTCTACGTATGCGGGTGCAAGGAGACCGCGAATCAGTTGCACTGTATGGACTCGACTTGCAAAACCTTGCGTACAAGGCGTTCCCGGAGGTCGAGGTTGAACAACGCGACGCATTACTACAAAAATTTCTCCGACAAGGAGTACGACGGGGAATTAAGATCTTGAGGTAACAGGAGAAGACATACCCGTCTTTTAAACGCATGATGGACAAATCGAATATAAGGAGGACGCCATGCTAGCATGCCAGAAAGAGGTAAGTAGCAGTACCGGTTCGCAAAAGCAGCCGGTCCAAAACAGGTAACCTGCGTGTCACAGAGGAGGTGAGAAGTCACCCAACTGGTAGATCAAATTCGCGAAGCTCTGGGTGAAGAATAAGCGCAGCCCAGCCAGTAACGACGCTATTATCGCTCGGCTTATTGATCTGCTAGAATAAACGCACTGAACAGCACCAACTGAATGCAATGCTGCAGAATAGTGCGACACCGGCAGCCGGCGCTAACGCCATTCCAGCAGCACCTATAGGCAACCAGTGCTTTCGATGCGGTTTCATAGGTCATTTCGCACCGGGAATGGCCGTCCTACCGAACTGACGTGTACGCCCTTACTCCTAAACGAACACCCGCTTGTCAACACGCGCAGCCCCAGGCTAAATGCAGAATGCACCCGCACCCGTTAACGGTTATTCTAGTGCACCCCCGCTAGTACATTATGTTCCGTTGAGTCCACTAGTTCCTCCGCAGGTTCTTCTGGTTCCGCTATACACACACAATTTTGAATAAGCGTGTAAAAATTCGCGGGTTCACCAGGTTGTGCCGTGCCGGCGTTAGAGCCATGGCCTGACACGCGACCCCTATTAATCGGCCCCCGAAGTCCGAACGGCGTCTCTCAAGGTTCCATTCCATTAGGTTCATCATCCGTAAGTTCCTTAGGTTCCACATCCATAAGTCCACTAGGTTTCCTCTGATATGCAGCCGCCTGAGATGGGTTACACGTGCCAGCGTTTGGGTCATTGCTAGACACGGATGCCCTATTAATCGGCCCCCGAAGTCCGAACGGCCATCTCCCATATTTCTCACTCGGCATATCAGGTACAATTGGTTCCTTTGGTTCCTTTATATCCTCAACTCCTCCTTCCCTTTCTATCCTCTCGGTATCTCGGTTTCCATCACTTTGCGCTGACTCCATTTTGGGATATACATATAAGTTGGTCGGCCGACCATTACTCACAGGGTCACGAGTCACACCCTGCGCGCCAGGGGTCGGAGACTATGAAACCGAGCGCCGTTCGGTTTTATAATTTGCTTGTTCCTTATTATGGCCTGTTTCCACTGTGCTAGTTAATTCGCTGTCAGTTGCGCTGCGCTTCCTATTGTCGCCCCACAACCTGGTCGCTTGCGGCAATGCTCGTGCTGGTGTTCTGTTCGTTTGCAATAAGTTCAATTGATATGGTGTTGGTTCGGGTTCAAATGCGTCCTGGCCTTCGTGTTCCGCATCAAAGTTCGGGTCACCGTATGCGTATTTTGTACTGTCTCTAGTGATCATTGCATTAATTTGTGCCGATCGGGCACTCAAGCCAGCTCTCGCGCGTTCCTCTAAAGTTGACATTTCGTGTCGCATGACATCTAGACGATGCACGAGCTCGGGGTCAGCTGCTCGAGTTACTGACATGACTCCTGCGTTGCGGCGACTTGATGGTTCATTATGACTCATAGACGCCCGTGAAGGCCTTGCTCGAGGGGCTGCCCCTACTTGATTAGAGTTGTTCCAGCCGTTGCTAGGTGTGCGCGGGCGAAATGGTGCTGCTTCGAGGGACAATTGTTGTGGTGGAACGCGTGTTAGGTGCGGGGTTATAAGTATCATGCCAACTATTGGGTTCGTTAGTATCGCGGCCACGCGATCGGTTGTAGTATTCGGTTCGGCCATAGCTTCCGTATGTATTCGGAGCAGGTTCAGGGCGGTAATATCCTTTCTTCCCGTACCCTACAGGTCTCGCTGATGATTCCATTCATCGCGTCGCGAGGATCGGCCTGTTCCTCGGTGTTCAATTACTCGATAACGGGGACGATTGCTGTACTGCGGGGGTGCACTAGGATAACCGTTAACGGGTGCGGGTGCATTCTGCATGTAGCCTGGGGCTGCGCGTGTTGACAAGCGGGTGTATTCGTTTAGGAGTAGGGCGTACACGTCAGTTCGGTAGTACGGGCATTCCCGTGCGAAATGACCTATGAAACCGCATCGAAAGCACTGGTTGCCTATAGGTGCTGCTGGAATGGCGTTAGCGCCGGCTGCCGGTGTCGCACTATTCTGCAGCATTGCATTCAGTTGGTGCTGTTCAGTGCGTTTATCTAGCAGATCAATAAGCCGAGCGATAGTAGCGTCGTTACTGGCTGCGCTGCGCTTATTCTCATCCAGAGCTTCGCGAATTTGATCTACCAGTTGGGTGTTCTCACCTCCCTGTGACACGCAGTTTACTGTTTTGGACCGGCTGCTTTTGCGAACCGGTATCCTTATTACCTCTTTCTGGGATGCTAGAATGGCGTCCTCCTTATATTTGATTTGTCCATCATGCGTTTAAAAGACGGGTATGTCTTTCCTGTTACTCCAGATCTTAATTCCCGTCGTACTCCTTGTCGGAGAAATTTTTGTAGTAATGCGTCGCGTTGTTCAACCTCGACCTCCGGGAACGCCTTGTACGCAAGGTTTTGCAAGTCGAGTCCATACAGTGCAACTGATTCGCGGTCTCCTTGCACCCGCATACGTAGAGTTATTAAAGCGTCCTCGTCGCGTTGTGACGATGAGTACATGAAGCCCATGTTATAGCAAAGAGCCTCATAAGTTTGCTTTTGGCAGTCGGGGAAACTTTCATATATTTTAAGGGCTTCCCCCTTTAGTACGGTTGGAAAGCAAATCAGTTTCTGATCCAGAGTCCACCCGTTTGCGTCAGTCAGGTTGTCATATGTAGCCAACCAGGCTTCAAAGGCCTGTCCATCGGGTCCTGAGAATGGTGAGATATCTCGTACTTGAATGATGGGAGCCGTCGTTGTTCGTTGCGTCAACTCCTGCAGAATTGCAACTAGAGGGTCTCCCGAGACGACGGGACTAGGTCCATTTGTACTACCAGCCGTAGTGGCAGTGCCACTTCCTATATTCGCCGTTCCCGCCGCGCTACTCATTGGTGTCCTATTTGCGCTCGCTGGCAACGACATTTCGATTTCGAATTTGGTTATCAATCCCTATTTGTTTCAATTTGCGTGGCGTCCGTGGTCCCAGTCCGACGTGGGTACGGATGATATGATATAAACTTTGATATATATGTTTTCTTTACTGCGGAATCTCTGCTGTTGAGCAAGATTTCAACTCCCTAAAGTCCTCGTGTACTCACTCCTTAAGTATGTATCTAGTCGTATAAAATTTTCGCTTCGCCCTAATTGCTGGTATTGTTCACTACGGATTGTCTGGAGTATTAACTCTGGCTCTTCAGCGGTTTCAAGTTGCCCTCAATAATTTCTTAACGGTTGTTCCCGTACTCTGCACTTAAAGCCTTCAATACGAGGTCACCTACGTTAGTATCCCCGTCATGATCTGAGATTATGATCGACGTCATGAGGTCACTGATTCCTACCCCCAGATGTTCAAAACTGGCAAGAAAAACTTATCAAAATTCCCAAGGAGGTCTAACTCACGGAGGCTGGAGCGGGGTCAATTAGCGATTAGCCAGTTCTTCAGAGACCAACCCTTCACTATCAGTTGCTATTGGCAAATTTGACCAGGTCCATATTTGGGAGGTACGTGGTATTCAAACCAAAACGATCAGATACACAATTACAGGAATTAACTATACCAATGCGCACACTTATACAATTTTGTTATTGGTTACAAATGAATCTATGTACAATTTACAAAAGCTTCACACACAATAAAATAGTTACTGACCATTACTCAGTTTGATCCCAGAAGATTCACTACAGTTCGCGATTGACGTCTTCTTCGTAACACCCGGTCAGCACCGATCTAATAGTAGCTTGCTTGATGCGATTCGTGATGACCAATCCACGCAGTTACTTGGAGGCAATGTCAACCACGACACGGGCTCGTTTCCAATAATGACGATCCGGGCTCGGTCACTCAATGGGCCGATAAACGACAATGTTCCGTGGTTGAGTTGCCCTGGACGTCGTCGCAAATCACGTCACGATTAGGAGGCTAAGCGCGTAGATAATAGCAGCGTTTAGAGTCAAGCAGTCGACCGCAAAATAGTCTACTGATAGTATGACAGTACAAAGTCTGGTATGAAGTCGGCAATACGTACTAAACTAGTCCCGAAAGCCAATGGTGTAGGCCGACGAATACGCACGTAACCGCAAGTGTATGTAATAATAACAAGACACAGTAACGGTACTATTCCGATAAGATTTGTAACAGCCTGAAATAGTGTCTCTCTGTTAACATCAATTAGCGTATCCAAAACTATCCAGCTGGCGCTACTAAAATCCTCAAATCCACTTCACACCGTCCATAAAAACACGCCATACTAGCCTTCATCGGTACGTCATCACATGGCCCGAGACACCAGACGCTTTCACTAGGAAGTATGCTCAGCACCAGCAACGTAGCTCGCTCAAGTACGTCGAACGGACCTCGGTCGATCAAGAAAATCAAAAAGACAACGGCGTCTAGAGGACGTTTGGCTATTCCATTACCGCTTAACTCGCGTTTGCAAGCAGTACACAACTAAAATGTCATCGCTCACCGGCTAAAATACTTCATATAAATACAAACGACACCTTGACCTTTATAATTGCTTACGTTTTAACACAATTGGCTAGCAAACCGTACGATTCCTAGCCCTGGTCAGGGACCTTGGTTCATGCGAGAGGTGGCCCGAGACGCCAGACGCTTTCACTAGGAAGTATGCTCAGCACCAGCAACGTAGCTCGCTCAAGTACGTCGAACGGACCTCGGTCGATCAAGAAAATCAAAAAGACAACGGCGTCTAGAGGACGTTTGGCTATTCCATAACCGCTTAACTCGCGTTTGCAAGCAGTACACAACTAAAATGTCATCGCTCACCGGCTAAAATACTTCATATAAATACAAACGACACCTTGACCTTTATAATTGCTTACGTTTTAACACAATTGGCTAGCAAACCGTACGATTCCTAGCCCTGGTCAGGGACCTTGGTTCATGCGAGAGGTCCATCACCTGGTAACTTTAGGATTCTGTTATTCCCCAAAATTTATTGACGCCTCACGGTGTGGCCCCCACTTAATTTATGTACTAGGACCAGTTCTGGCCCTAAGGGATCCCAGCTGCACCACTCGCAATATTCACCGTGGTGCCCGGACAACCCCGGCTTACACGACTCCTCGGTGGACCTTGGTCTGACCGATGGGAACCACTTAGCTTAGCAGGCTGCCGGCGGGTTTACCAGGGTGTTCGGCCTGGCCCCTATAGTGGCCCACGTACCTAGTGGTATGAAGGTCCATCTGAGGGAGGGTCATCCCCTAAGCCTGCTCACAGGTAATGAGGTTGACCTGTTATTCCCTCATTTGATCTCAACCTCCATGAAAATGCCTGAAGGGGTGGGACATAACTTGACTTGGAGGTCACCAGATGAAATGGTGAAATTTCGTTCAGTGATTTATGTCTAACTGTTAATAGCGGGCGCAGGGTGGTGCGGAGACTCAGCCTAGTGAACACGTGAGCGAATAGAAATTCTAGGGCGTATCGAGCGGAAGGACGCTTGCGGATTTAGCGGGATTCAAGTGGCGGGGACTCGGTACGAGTTCAAACACCGATGACATACACTAATAATCGATAAGTATGTGCCCTATGGTAACAAGCACTCCGCTTAGGGTTGCCGGACTTGGCTGAGTGGGACAAGATTTCCTATGAATCTAACAAAACCAAATCGCTTGAATACCAGAAACACTTTGATGATTTACTGTTCCTTTTCCTTTTTATTTGCACCACATTTCTATAAACCACCCTACGGGTGTACGATAAAAGACAAAAAATATATATGTACATACGCCACCCAATCGGGGTGTACACTACAATTTACTTTTCACCCGTTCGGGTGTACAACAGCATTCGCCCAAGGAAATTTCGTACTGACAATTTCTATAGTTTTGTCCTACCATTTGGCCGTTGATAAAATTTTAATAGAAACTCTTGCTACCGTGGAAAACATTAAAACTGCCCTGCCTTTAGTAGATACTAAAATTTGCACAAAACCAGCGCCGTTATCCAGACACCCCGAGGCACCCCTTCCCCACGTCTGCATGGCAAAAGTTCCCCCGAGTGAACAGAAAACCCAGCTAGAACGTTGACTGATCGAAACTGGTTCGACTATTGGAACTAAAATTTGAGCACGCTTTAAATACTGGAAACTGCACCCAAGGGTAAAAGTTTATATGCCGCCCAGGAACGAATAGGGAGGTTCGCCTACGTAGGTTACAGCTCACCCCGTGAGATCAGAATGGATGCGGAGCGTGCTTTTAGTTAAGCCCGAGTCAGGGCTGGACAAAATTTGTAACCGAACCGAAATAATGGCAAGGCAAAGTTCTAGTTGGCCCTGAACACATGTTGAGTGACTATTTGATTGAATCTAACCAAATGTCCGATCGACTCTTGATGACGTGCACGCAAACGGCAGCTCACGATCCTACTGATCCAGAGCGAAAAACTGTCTTTCTCTCCCCCTTTTTAAATCTCGAGCAAAACTCCACTTAGACCGGATAAACGCTGAGCAAACCTGTAATTTACCTAAAATAACTACCAAGTCCAATTGAAAATTTCCCTCTGCAAATGTAAATTTACCCTACTTTAACATATTACAACTCGGCGTCCGCCCATTTAGGAACTTACAGGCACTCCCACGACCAGCACAAAAATGACCCTGGAAGCGGGGAACCAGTCGAGCATGGAACAGCTTTTGATTCAGATTTATCCGAAGTCTATCAGTCCTGAATTTTCGTGCGCTGGCGCGACACTTGCGAGGGCTCGGGGCATGCATGGGATGTCCCAGCGCCCGCAAGGGCCGTCCCTTGGTTGAAATGTAAACAACGAAATTACAAGGCCTCGGGTGGAGCTCTTCCGCACGTCTGCATACCGAAGAGTCCACCCGTGCGAGCACTACGCCAAGAAAACTGAAATAAAACGAAAAATGCGAGCAAAAGCTAGTCGGCGACAACCGCCGAAAAACCCAACAACTTTTGACTACCAACTTCTCGACTGGTCCCGTCTCCGAGCTGGGACAGTTCTTTTTATACCCTAAACGTCACCCCCGTTTTCTTGTTGGGTTCTCCACAATTCGTGCCCGGTAAAATTTTAAAATCTGACGCTCCAAGCTGCTATGTATGCAAGACATAAACCAAAATACATAAGCTAAACAATGGAGATAATGATAAGCCGCGCGTTTACCACAAGCTCTCTGTGCCGCTGGTTATTGCCCGAAAAAAACAAATACCAATGCCGGTCGGCAAACTACCAAAGCCAAACTGCCAGACAGATCATCAATAATATGCCGCACGTTGGTCAAAACATCGAGGGGCACCATCAGCAGAAAACAAAACCTCGCGCTGATCGGTGCGAGGAAAATTTTTTCAGCAAAGTATAACAGCGCTCAGAGTGCTGTTTTCTCATGGGAATATCGGCACATTTTTTCCGATATCTCGTGAACGCATCAACAACAGGCGGTCGAGGGCAGGACCAGAATCATGCCCTGGCAGACCGGCTGCTGATAAAACTTTAAACTTTAATGTATGGCTTATAAGAGGCCCGTCAGAGGCCAATTTAGGCGAGCAAAATGGAAATTTTTGCTGTTCCATTTAAGTTTAGGGGATCCTGAGCGGACCCGTGGGGGTGGGCGGCTCCGGTTTTCAGCTAAATGGTTAGGGTGGGATCCAATAAGTGTCCCGGGCTCCAAAAACCGGGGACTTTTAGTTATCTTGGGTGTCCTTTTGGACGTATAAAATCGGAGGCTTAAACGTCTGTTCGGGGATCCCTGAGGACTTAGGGGGTCCAAATTTTCTGACCCGCCGGGACAATCTGACACCCCAGGAGAGTTCTTCAGAGGGTTCAGTCACCCCCGTTCCCCTAAGTTTACTAGAAAACCCAAAAATTGAACTTTTAGTGTCGCACCCTAAAATAATGCCTTAGAAATTTTTTTGTATCCTAAGGTACTCTGTTTCAGTTCTCCTAGGCCGAGGATTTCGATCACCTACGAATTTCTTGGGCTCGTCCTAGTATTCTTATACCAAATATAACGCATAAATACACCATATATGAAACGAGTATCAACGCACAGCAGGTATTATGTGATAATGATCATTCGGCGTGTGCGCCGGGATCAGGCCGGAGGCGACCATTTTTCTTGAATGCCCAAAATTTCTGTAATATCCCTTGGTCCCTGGCCTCCCCGAACACACACTCGTTCTTCACAGTAAATATAACATACAATATGATACTCAGAAACGCTTTATATACAAAGTACGACATCCAATTTCATAAGGATCGACCGGACACCCCTGATCGTGATACTCTTTCAATTTCGGTGCCAAAATCACCCCGGGCACCTTCGGGCGGTGGAGTGTGACCTTACAAACACAGTATAAAATGAGGTACAATTGTTTATTTTTATAACGACAGTAATAACACTACACAATTATCATTTTATAAGGAGGTCACACTACACCGGTATCCGGTCGTCCATTTCCCTTATTCCCCACAAAATTTCGGTGCGTTTCAAGCGTTTTATCGCTTTCCTGAAATTGGGGCTGTTACATCTCTTAAAAATTTTTGGATTTATTAGACTCCTTACTTAGGGTAGAAATGTAAAAATCTGGTAGAAAAATGAATTCGCGTGAAAATTTTGCTGTTAAATCCATAGATGCACAGCCCGTTATTCGTTTAAATTAGAAAAATCTAAAATTGTTGTAGAATTTGACGTAACTTATCCTAGAATTTCGAAAATTTTAGGATGGTGTGGAAATTTAAGAAAATTTGTAGAAAATTTCCGTAAAAATTTGATAAATTTAATAAGTTTCCGTAAAATTTGTATAAATTTCAGTGAAAATATTATAAATTTCAGGGCAGAAGGGCGACTTAGTGTTGTATGATATCCATGCACAAGAAAACGCCGCCCTTTCTCCCTTATTTTCCGGAAATTTTCGAAGTTTTCCCTTATGAGATAAATTGTTAAAATGGTTTAGATCATGGAAAATTTTAGTTCCCTGCATCTAGTCATCTAAAATTACATTGTAATTATCCATTTATATATATAATATAATAACCGTTCGTTACTGTATATAACATATACACTGGCACGTACCTCCAAGGGTTGATCCGGTATTTGGTCGCTCCCAGGAAACGGTCCTGACCCAGGAGTTTCCTATAGGATCGCAAATATTTTTCGAAAATTTCATGGATCTATAATTTGACAGAAAGAAAATAGGCATTGTACTCCCTGAGTTCTTGGTATTAGGTCAATTTAGTCTGGGTCGGTTTATACTAACAGTGCCTCAATCTCAACTAGCTTCGAATAAAGTTTCCTCAGAAATTTTGCATGGCTCCGTTCCGCGCGCTTTCGCTGCCGCTCGCTGCCACTAGTCTTAGTTAGGGCTCCTTTGTAGTTTTCGGTTAACTCTCACATGGACCTATCCGCTCGCAGTGCCATTTTCACCTTGATTTCGCGAGTTCGGTGTTGCCCTCAATGTGTTAGGCGTCCTAGCTCGGCGTCCCTAACTAGACGGTTTACCCACTCAAGCAAGTTCCGCCGACAATAATGCGACACCATCGGCTCGTCAAACTGAGGCCTTTCCTGCCATTCCATATGTGGCTCGTCCCGTCCCCACGCGTCTGCACTGTGGAACGCGACCGGCCAGGAAGGCATGTAAACGTTGTGGAAGGTGTCGTGCTGGCGTCGGTGGTTGGCCATTAGTTGTTTGAGCTCGGCCGTCCAGGATAGAGCGTCCTGATTGGTGGCAGCCCATCGGGGTGCCGGGGGCGCTAGGACGATGGCCGTGGTGGCTGCAACTCGGCAAGAAAGCACACCCAAGTGCTGCTTGAATTTACGAAAGGCGGTTTTCGGCAAGGACGCGTGGAGCTGCACCATTGGTGCCTTGCGATAGATGTACTGGAATCCGCCGAGTATGACGATGCAGCAGGTCTGCGGGGTTAGGATCGCGTTGGCCAGCTGCAATAGCCGCACCATGGTTGATCCGGGCCATCCATTGACGATCCACTTGTTTACGGTGGCCATTTCTAATATTGGCAACGCTAGGGCGTCACCCACTACGACTGTCTTGGGTCAACGAACGTGACCGGTAGCACGGTAATCCCGTACTTCCTCGAGTAATCTGCCCATGACGTTGTGGCAGCACTTCGGGGCTTCCTGCTGCTGCAGCTGTTGATTGGTGCGCCCGACGCCCCAGAAGGTGTCCGTGGTGGCTTCCAACAGTTGTTGATCATCCGTGAGTCGCAGAATTCGCACATATTCCGATATGGCGAACTTGCTGAGCAGGATCGGCCGCATGATGTGTTAGAGAGGCGGCTTGAGACGGGCCTGGGTGACACTGTCAATGAGCTCGTTCTTTAGTTCCCGAGCTCGCGTCTTGACTTGTAGTGGGGTGCCGGTCATGAGTAACAGTTCTCGGACGGCGTCGGTCAGTTCCAGCAGCGAGAGCACCTGCACTTGAAGGTTTCTCGAAGGTCGACAAGGCGTTTCCGTCGTGTGCGAATGGGGTTGGTGCTTCGGGCATATTTGACAATTCCGGCCATTCGGTACCGTGGGATAGAAATGTCACGTATGGCTTGGTTAAATCCAAGCGGTAGGTCGGGATCGCCGGAAGCTGGAACCAAGTTGATTCTGGTGGGGCGAATGGCCCACTCACCGATACGCGTCCGCTGGATCGCCTCCGAGTCTGCTCGGCGTCGTCGCTGCGTCGCGTTTGCGGGGTGCTGGCCGTCTGCAAGAATAAAGTCAAATGGATATTTGGGTCGTCGTTGTGTAGGGTCGCTCTATTCCGCTAGTCGCTCGCTGGCGAACTCTTCCTACTCTGCTCTACCTGCGCGTTGACTCGTAGCTGCTACTCAGTGCGCCTCCCTTACTTTCTAAAAATGGTCACTTCTGCCCCCCGTTTCTTCCCGTTTTGATTGGTACGACCTTACTCTTGCCAGGGCTCAGCTTGATTATGTAGGTGAGCCTCACCCATGCGCCAAAACATGTCCGTGCGCCGGATCAGTTCTTCAGTCCAGTCGCGCAGTTGCGGCCAGAACGGCGGCGAGACCACTGGCTCGGCCCATCGTTGGCGCTCTTCGCCCCGATTAAATGGGCCGATTGCATCCCAGGCCTCGATCCCCCTCAGGGCCGCGGGCCAGTTGGGCATGATGACACACATGAGCGCCTGGTGCCCATCCACCATCCTGGTTCTCCGCTCGATTAATTCGTTGAACCACGCTGTACTGTCGACTTTGAAGTCGTCCAAGTGTGGCGCCGGTGCGGTGATGACAACGGCCGAGTCTGCCCTGAGACGTTGTTCGAGAACCATTAGGTGGCGCTTAATCCGCTTGAGATAGGCACCCGGTGATAAGGCCTTGTTTGGCAAATGCCAAACATCCCGGTAGCCGCCTATGATGATAACGCAATCCGTCTGCGGCGTCAGGAAAGCGTTCGCCCAGTGGATGAGCGATATCATATTAAATCCGGGCCGCACGAACGTTATCCGGTTGTGATCGTCGGCCACATCCAACAGTGGCAAAGCGCGCTCGTCACCGACGACAATAGTTCTCGGCCACCGCACAAAACAGTCGCGGTGGAACGACCGGATGTCGCACAACAAATGTCCCAGCACGTTGTAGTGCGCCGGTTGGTCTGCACCGCACTCACTCCGGTGGACACCCGTGCCCCAAAAATTGTCGAAGACGTCGTTGAGGAGCGGTTTGTGGCCCGAATTGTCCAGCTCCTCCCAGTAGTCGAGCTCCTGGAATTTCGCCAACAGGATTGGGCGCATTACGTGTGGCTGGCATGACCGGAGCTACCGTCGGGTGTTTGCTGGCAGGGTGCGGAGGAGGGGTACGGTGCGTAGCTTGACCTCCGTCGGCGACATCCGCTGATCCAGCATATTAGCGACCACAGCGACGAAACCCAACAAATCCAAGATTGTTAGGTAGAAATGCTCGGTGGCGCTACCGAGCTGGCGGCCGTTGTGTTTGAAGCTACCATGCAGATAATGTTCGTTCGCCAGCGTGGTCCGGTTTGAGCGCTTGAGTGCGACCGCATCCCAGAAGCGTAAGCTGCTCATGTGGCTTCGGGAAACGGCCGGGTAACGGCGTCCATCGCACATGTAGCACTCCTTGCGGATATCGGGGCGCACGGAGGTCGTTGTGGCTGTAGCTACGGCGCATCTGAAATGGACGAAGCACTGGTAAATTTACATGGTATGGATGAAAATTAGGTCTGCCTTAACTTTCACCCTTTTTCTGGGTTTTGCGGGGATTTTGGGTTCTACCTCGGGGTGCGTGCCGTTATGTCGAGTAAGTTAGTCCAATGCGGGTCCGACTCGTCGGACCCAGATTCCTCATGGGGTGGTGGTCGAGGTACGCGCTGTCGCCAAGCGGCGAGATGCAATTCTTGGCTAGAGGGGTAGCGTGGGAACATGGCTGGTGGTAAAGTTTCGCCTGGAGAGCGTTCTCCCGTCAAAAGTGGTCTTGGGGTCAATATTGGTGCGCTAGTCATTGAGGTGGTGACGCTGGTGGATTGTGCGCGTGTGGCGGAAGCTAGTCTAGTTGAGGTTCCTGCGGTCTCGCTAATGGTTGTCCCTGGTTCCTGGAAAGTTACACGTCTGGGTCTGCGCAATGCGTCTCCTATTTCTTCGTCCGATGCCGTGCCATATGGCCTAAAGACCCGGTCTCTAGCCTGTCGATGCAAAGGTTGCCTGGTTGGGGCCGTTGCATGGGTGGTACTGAGTCGTGTTATTCCCGAGGAGGTAGTAGTGGCAGTGGTGCGTACCAACTCGGTAATGGTCACTATGGACGGTCCCGGTTGTTCGGTGCTGGTAAGCTGAATAGTTGAACCGCCTCGTGCCGATACGATTTATTTCCGTTGGGTAGCCCGTACGACAAGGGCTTTTCCTCGCTCGTCCTGTGGTGCTCGCGTGCTCCTTTGCTCGCTCGGCGGTGCTCGGGTGCGAGGAGGGGCACCTAGTGTCACCGCCCGCCCAGTTCCTCTTCGAGGTGCTGGTGTTTCACTACTTGATTCCGCTAGCGTGAATTCGCTAAATGAGTCAGAGGCTCCTGGTTGGGTGTTAGGCGTCCTAGAACCACTGCTCGATGTTCCTAGTCCTGCCTGACCATGTCGCTCGGCTGAAGATGGTTCCTGTGAGGTTTGGCTAATTAGGTCATCGTCTGCTTCAGCTGCTCTTACGTCTACTGTCGTGCCCTCTCCGGAGGCGTCCGACAAGTAACAGGACATTGGTGACACTGGAGGTGGCTGAGTCATGGGTGCCTCGCGAAAGACCCACTGATAAAGAGACATATGCCTGTCAGCGGCTGCTAGTGGAGCACTATAAGGGCGCATTGTTGTATAGTCTCCTATGGTTTGAGTGGACATTTCCATTGGTACTCGTAGTCGCGAGGCCATGATATGTTCAGCTGGTCGAGATTGAAATAGCGGGTGATCCTGAGCGGCGAGCATAATTGCGTAGCGTAAATTCCCTCAGATGTATGGTCCCGGCACTACGATTCTGCCTGAAGCTCCTCGTGGCGTGGTGGATAGCGTGATTTCCGCTGGGTAGAAATGGTGTCCCTCGAGTATTCCAACATCTACAGTCGGTACACCGAATGGGACCTGCTCACTGGTAGCCACTATTCTTTCCATCGTGGTCACGGGCACAGTATGTTGTCCGTACTCTACCTGCGTGTCCCGGCTACCGGGTTCTTGTATGTATGAGAAGGCCTCCTGACTAGTAACCTGCTCTTGTGCGATTGGTGGCCAGGAAGGTTCTATTTCCCTATCCGGATCAGTCAGGGGAATCCGGTTGCTGACCGTCCTTGGATTTTGCGGTTCGTAATCGTCTGTTCGATACTCGATATGGTCCATTGAGGATTGCTCGGCCTCAATCTCAGCATAGGTCCGACGGTATAAGTTAGGGTCATTGGGGTCACCCATTTCTATACTTTCAGTATCCGAACTATCACTGATTGCTGTTCTTACGGTGCGTACTGCTACCTCGTCTACCGGTTCTATCTCAGTAACGAAATCCCTATCAGCAATAATTCGTTGTGTAGCTTCATTCAAACCTCGTTCTAATATAGAAACGTGTACCTGACCTAACCAATCACCTACCTTGGGTACTGGGTCTAATGCCCTGAGACACGGCTTAGTTCTGCTTAATATGCACGATATGGCTTAGCTTAATATGCACGACATGGGCCATGCCTTCTGGATTAGAGTGCATTCGTACGCGCATGCACGGCGGGGTGATCCCTAATATTTTGTATGGTCCACACCATCGAGGCGTGAGCTTTCTAGATGTTCCTGGTGTGGTGTCATGCCTTTAAACCCAAACTAATTCTCCTGTGTGATAGCGTGGTTCGCGAGCTCGTCTATCGTACCTTAGCCGATTTAATTCTTGGGCGGCTTTCACTGATTGGTAAGCATGCTCCGTGATAGAAGCCATCCAGCGCTGCGCGTTGGCCCTATAGGAATGTGCTCCTGTGTATCCAGTTGCTGCACTATGCGTGTCATATTCTCCAGGCAACCTAGGGTTAAATCCATGCATTAGCAAAAATGGTGGGTATTTTGTCGCTGTGTGTACCGAGGAGTTATAGGCCATTATGCAAAATGGTAGGGATACATCCCATGAGTGGTGATCATCCTGTGGTACACTCACTCGTAATAAGTATAGTAGTGTCCTATTGAATCTTTCAATTTCAAAATTTGTCTGATGGTGGTAAGCTAGACTCATGTGCCGAAATATTTGCATTTCTTGGCACAACTCTTCGAACATGTGTGCTGTGAAGGCACCTCCTCTGTCAGAATATAGCTCCCTGGGAGCTCCGTACCTATTGACTACCTCATATAAGAATATGTGGGCAGCTGTGTAGCATCCTGGTGCCTTATTGGCACTGCTATTGTAAATTTTATAAACTGATCTATAAATGCAATAACATAGCGATTGCCTGCCTGCGACCTAACCTAAATATCTAGTATGTCTACAAATACACGATACATTGGTTGATTTTCCAACGGAACCCTACCCAATCCGGTAGTTATCCGAGAAATTGGGTCTTTCGCGGACTGGCGTAGAGTGCATCGCCTGATCCATTGTTGTGCGTGTTCGGACATACCCTTCCAATAGTAGAATTGTTTCAATTTAGCTATAAGCCGGTCGCGGCCAGGATGTCCTCCATATAAGGTATTGTGTTCGTGTTTGAGTATCTGCTGTACCAATGTGATCCGGGACGCATAACTTGTAGTTCATGTCCCCGGGCTGTAATGGATGCATGTATAATATTTTGGTATCCGCGGCTAATTCAAAATAGTGTGCCCGCATTTCTATTCTTAGCGCGCCCAATTCGGCTTTAGGCCGAGTTTTATTGTATAAATACCACCAAATTGGACCCAATTCAGGGTCGTTTCGTTGGATATATGGAGGTGCACCAAATTAAAGTCTGAGAGGTCCGAAAAGAACGGCAAATATATGTTTTCCTGCGTGTCCTGTGCGTCCTCAATTCGGACGGTTGGTAGTATCTCGGTTTCATAGTGCATCATTAGTTTCATGAGCCTATCAAACTCTTGTTCTGTTGGTAGCGCGGTTGCTCTTAGGCTCATTGTTTCTGATTCGGTGCGAAACGGTCTTTTGGGTCCTCGAGCCTGAGGTCTGTCTTCAGAACTCGAGATAGTGGTTGTGCGGACCGACATCACTGGGGTTTCTACCGAACCCATCCTAATTGGGATGGCACTTAGCGTGGCTGCTTGCTCGGTCAGCGTGGCTGGTGGTACTGTGGCTGCTTGTGTGTCAGCGACTAATTGTGATGGAATTGCTTCGGGATTATTTTGGCCTGGGGGAGCTATGGGGCTTCCAATTACAGGGGTTGGCGCGCCCGTTGCAAGCGGTGTGACGGTGCGTACGGGGTGCGGCAGGTGTGATTGATCCCAGGCTGCGCAGGTTGTTGGAGGGCGAGGTCCCGTGGGTCGTCCTCGGCCTATCATGAGGATTTCGTAAGTGTCACCTAATTCCTCAACTACTGACGGGTCGTACCTAGGATCGCGTGATAGGGCATCTGCGTTGCCATTTTCCTTACCTGGTCTATACAATATCTTGAATCCCCCAAACTCAAGTAATAGCTCGCTTCGCCATTGGGGCAAGCGTAGTTTATCAAATAGGGTTTTGAGTGGCTTGTGGTCGGTTTCAACATGAAATCTGTGCCCCACGAGGTAATGCTTGAAATGCAACGCGGCCCACCTAATTGCGAGTGCTTCCGCTTCTATCGCGGGGTACCTGCGTTGATAATCAAGGAGGGCCTTGCTAGGGTATGCAATGAGTTTGATACCTTGTTTAGTTCTCTGAGATAACACGGCACCCATAGCATATCCGGAAGCGTCCATTTGCAGGATAAAAGGCTGCGTGAAATCAAGGTGAATCAAAACCGGTTCATCCAACAATGCTTGCTTTAATTTCTTGAAGGCTTCCTCGCACCTAGGGGACCATTTGAATTCTGTATCCTTGCGCTTTAATTCATTCAATGGCTCACAGATGTCCGAATAATTTTGGATGAATTTATGGTAATACCCTACAAGCCCTAAGAAACTTTGGAGCTGTTTCAACGTTTCCGGACGTTTGAATTCTTCTATGGCTATTGCCTTTTCTGGGTCTGGTTTGACGCCTTCGGTACTAATTATATGTCCTAAATACTTGAGGCTGCCTTATCAGAAGTGACACTTTGAGGGTTTGAGTTTTAAATTCGCTTTGCGGAAACGATCGAAAACACGAATCAAGTCTGCCAGATGGGCCTCGAATGACGGTGAGAAAACTAAGATGTCGTCGATGTATACCAGACATTTTTCCCCACTCAAGTCCCTTCAAACTCATTGACATGCAGCGTTGGAAGGCTCCAGGGGACGAATTTAGCCCGAACGGTAGGACGTTATACTCATACTGTCCATGTACCGTCACGAAAGAGGTCTTATCCTTGGTTTCAGGATCCCATTCTAATTGCCAAATTCCTTTATTTAGGTCCAAACTGGACATTAGCTTCGTGTTCCTGAGGCACCCTAGTATATCATCTATGTGTAGCAGTGGATATGCATCTTGTTCTGCAACTGTGTTGACCTTCCGGAAATCTACACAGAGTCGAAGAGAGCCGTCGCTCTTCGTTACGTAGACTATTGGAGATCCCCAAGGTGAACTTGACGGGGCTATGAGACCTGCGTCCAGCATGCTGATGAGTTCTTCTCTAAGTGGTTCGCCTAAAGAATGCGCCAGCGTGTATGGTGCTTGCTTAATTGGTTTTGCACCCTCTGTTTCTATGCGATGTCGGTGTTCGGTGTATCGTCCCAGGTCAAAATAATGCGTACTGAATACGTCTGCATTTTCAGCAATTGCGGTTTTCAGTTGTTTTAATTCGAGGGGCGATAGTAGTGTCCTATCAAAATCTATTTTACTCAATAAATTTTGTGCCCGTTCACGATCAATAGACCGCTTGCCTGCCTCAATGTGTTCAATAATCCTCTCAGGGTGGGTAGTGATATGGTTTTTAGCTGTTTGGCCTCCTTATGTTCCTCGTATCGTACCAAATTTTGCTTGGTATCCTTAAGGAATTGTATTGTTGGACTGCTCATGACCTCTATGTGCCCAATAGTTTGTCCTGAGTATATGGTGACCGGTGTGTTACCAAAATTGATAACAGCGATTGGTATGGTCCGCTGACTCCCAAGCACCAATGCGTGTGCCATTGCGATATCCGTCATTTCGGAGGCGGGGACAAATAGAGCGGATCCTACGCCTGTGTTAGCAATTTCGGGGATAGCGTTGATAAACGTTTCTGTATTTGGTTCGATGGTGGTGAGTTTTCTGCACATCACTGCTATTAAGGGTGGGTCATAACGCTCTAAGCCTGCGAATGGTATTTTGGCTTCTTCCTCGTCTATGCCAATTTCTAAACAGCACTCGCGAAAATTTATGATGCATTTTGGCAGTTGCGACAAGAAATTTGTTCTTAAGATGCAATGGTACGGAGCGGTTTGGGTAACGAAGAATTCCGTCTGCACCTTAACAGGTCCAATCGATAAGGGTACACTTATGCTGCCGTCCAATGCTAATTCCTGTTTGGTGGCCGACACTATCCGCGTCGAGTCGTTTGGACGGGGCTGAAGGCCTAGCTTACTTACCAGATGTTGTGATACGATAGAGGCGTCCGCGCATATATCGATCAACGTGAGGACTGGTGTTCGGTAGATAAAAGCGTTGATGAGCAACGGTGCGTCTATGTTGTGCATGGCATTGACTTGTCGGTGGTAAGATACTGTGTGATGTCCCCTCCGTTGCGCACGCTCGGATACTGCAAATAGTTCCGTAGGTTCCACCAGAACAACGTCCTGGTCCTCATTGGGGTTATTTAGTCGAGCCGATCGACGAGGGCTCAATATCCGCAATTCCAGGTGTTCCGTGGAAGCGGCTGGGGCTGAGACCGTAGGCCGAACCGTATCTGGGGTACCATACTCGTTCCCGGTTTTTATGTTCAATTCAAGTCTCTTTGGGTTTGTTTGACTACATGGTCGTTGCTGCCACCAGCGTTGTAAGCGTCCCCTTATACATTTAGGGCAGAAGCCTGCCTTCTTCCTGAAGCAAATGATAGTCCCTATGCCCACAACTACCAGCACAACGAGCATCCAAAGGTAAGGAGCTACTCGCGTTGTCGTAATGTATGGGAAGCCGATCACCTTCTTCGACTGCTCGTCAGCTATCCGTTGGACCTGTAGGTTGGTAGCCTTGGCATGTTCTAATGAGCTCCAAGTGATAGGCCGAAGAGGAATATCTGGGAAGTCATGTATGGTGATGTTAGGTCCGATGTTAACGGTGACCTCCTGAGCGTCTAATGTACTAGCAAGCATTAGTGGTCCGACCACTAGTTGGGTGTAATTGCTGTGTGACAGCCATAGCACTCCATTTTCTGGTATCCTAATGGTTTCTCCGCGAGTCACGTGGCTGAGGTGCTTTTGCTTGGAGACCACGGCCTTGGGCTCAGCGGTTCGGATTAATACTCCTTGAGCGCTGCTGTACACGTCGGTATGGTTGACCATTGGTCCGACCAATGCGCTGTTCCTGCAAATTGCGGCGCGTGTCATCGGGAGCATCTTCGCCCATGATGATCCAATCCAAACAGCGGAAGAATGGTCGGTGGCCAAAGCGTGAACCTCGCAAAAAGCAATGCCAGGTCGCGTGTTGCATGCGTGCAAGTTCAGCACCTCATATCGTGCCTGTTCAACTCGCGTGGCGTATTCCGGCAGAGGTAATCTCATATGCGCGCGACGCTCCGGTACGTTCTAAACGACGTTGTATATCCGAAAATAAGGCCGGACGTCGTTCGACGTAACTAGCGGTACCCTTAAGATGAATGCAAACTTAAACGTGCCCAGATCAATGTGCACTGGGTAAATTTGCCCAAATTGGTAGGCTAGCGCCGGCTCGCGTATTAGTATGGTTTGTCCTATTCTCGGATCCTTTTTAAATAGACGCTTTAGTGTCGCGGCATCCACCACTTTTGGTGATAGCTGCCCGCTCATCATGGCTTCCATGACGGGGTCAACTGAAGAGCGCAGGCTAGTGCGAAACATATGGTTTACCAATTCGCGATATACCTCTGTCACGTAGCGTTGTTCCTGGCACCTAACCTGTTCTATCATGCCAACCACTTCCTGCATCTGATGGTGTAGGAATGAGTACAGTTCCTCATTAGCGCGTGTTAATTTCAGAATCGCTCGCGAGTTGCCTTGGGCCACGCTGTAAGTGTTTCGCATTTCCTTAGATAGTGCTATCACATGTTTGTTTAGATCCTTTAGATACACCGCATTCGTGAAGGCTACCCCTACTCCTAAGA
>JASANE010025053.1:0-18617 GCA_030248225.1 Trileptium ribeirensis | reverse complement strand
GGGGCCGCGCAGGGGCCCTCCAAAGGCGAAAATCACGAAAAATTTTCGGCGCTTCGCGTGATCAGTTATCTAAACAAAACTATGTAGCTAAGCAAAACAGTTATCAGTTCTTACAGTCAGTGAATCGAGATATCAATTAGATCAGGTTCTTTCGTGCTTTTTGTGCAGCAAAATCGTCCATTAGATTATCGTAGTCTAATTGACTTGCAATTTCGTGTTGAATCGATATGGTGGCCAGAGCACTGAGACGATCTTGGTTCATTGTGGAACGTAGATAGCTTTTTATGTGCTTAAGCTTGGAAAAACTGCGTTCACCAGACGCGACTGTGACAGGAACAGTCAGAAATATGCGGTGTGCGATGGCCAAATTCGATAAATGTCGTTAGGATGGTGTTTGTACATGTAGTCCAGCGCATGAAAAACGCTCAGCCCGCGAGACTCGGCATCGCATAAAAATCGTGGTAGTTCTCTGTTCAGTGTCGCCGAACAGTTGAGAAAAATCCTGACATTTTGTTTCAGTGCAGATTCGCCGCCTTCCGTTGATAGAATCTTAGACGCCGTTATTGGGCTCAGAAATTCAAACGTCTCCACGAAAGCCTGTGTTTGGGTGTAACGCTTCTGTACCGATGCTATGGTTTGATCAAGCAAAACATTGAAGAATTGGCCTTGAATTGTTTTTCAGGCGATAAGGTGCCCACGTCATCAGCCACTTCATACTTAAACAGCCTTTTACGTAACAATATATATATATATAATTACATAAATATGTATATATATTATAAATACATATAATGGGGCCCCGTAGGTCGGTTTGCGGGGCCACGGAATTGCTAGCGCTGGCCCTGCTAAAACACAAACTAGAAATTTGTTTTCGTGACATTATACTGTACTAGGACCAGTTCTGGCCCTAAGGGATCCCAGCTGCACCACGGTTTACTCTATTGTGGTGCCCGGACAACCCCGGCTTCCACGACTCCCCGGTGATCTATGCGATGACCTAAGGGAACCGCTTAGCTTAGTAGGCTGCCGGCCGGTTAACCAGGGTGTTCGGCCTGGCCCCTATATTGGCCCACGTGTCTAATGGTATGAGGTCCCCCGAGGGAGAGTCAACCCCTAAGCCTGCTCACAGGTAATAAGGCTGACTCGCCTTTCCCTCATTATCCACTTAATCCCCTAAGCTGGGTTCTCTTGTCGTAGCGTGGCCTTGGCAAAATTCCCCGTTGATATGTCCCCTGACGCTATTTGTCCCGTTCTAATCCTGGGGTGCTACACGACTGACTCTGTAACCTGGGAGATGATCGCGTGTAAATCCTAAGAGTGGCCTTGACGAGGTATATTCCCGAAATTTGATTACCAATACCGACTACATATAATAACATTGAGGCACTGAGGCGGACGCCCCAGTCCCTTGAGGGTCAGGACTCTAACTGTTAATAGTGTTATATGCCGGGCGGCGAGCTATGCAGAGCGATAGTTACCTGTGAGGTGTCGCGGCGGGGCGCTCCTGGTAATTCGGGGAATGTGAGAGGTGCCGAGCAAACGGGCGCGGAGTCGTGGTTAGCTTTACTCGCTATAACGTAATATTAACCTCGCCTCGAAGATATTAAAAGGTGCTGTTTGAGCTACTTTCGACGCCTGTTAGGAGATGATCTGCAATATTCTTCGATTAAGGGTCAAAATCCCAGGGCTCCCGGTCACCGTAGCCGCACGACTTGGGGACGCCTGGGCTTTTCTCATTTTTCGTGAAAATTGACCCAATCCCAAATTTATGGAAAACCCGCGGGGTATCGCTCGAGAAGATCTTGAAACCGCGACGATGATCGCGGCTGCCTCGGCACTCCTGGAAGTTTATTTCTGAGAAGCGTCTAAAACGGCGGCACTTGCTTCAGCGTAGAAATTTGATTGTTCTTGCTTGGAAAAGTAATTTCGCTCACTGCCCGATGTCTTAAAGTAATTTTTGAATTGTCTTAGAACGAAATTTTGGTCACTCCTCGGACCTGTAAACGAAAAGAAGGCGTCCGAGGAGCGGGGAACCAGTCGAGATGCGTGCGAGTAAAATTTTGAATCATCTGATGCAATTTTGTGGATTTTGGCGGGGTCCAACCTTTACGGGCGCGCGGAGAATACTTCCGACGCTCCAACGCCCGCAAAGGGCGGCCCATGCAAGATTGAAAAGAAGCGAGAACCAGGGAAGGCTCTCCACCGTGGGGGCACAGCGAGAAACCAACCCTGGTATGTTTAAACAAAAACAAAGGCGAAAACCTAATAAAATAAGCTCAAATGGCGACAACCGCCAACTCCTAATAACTTAAGACTCGACTGGTCCCGATCGGAGAACCGGGCAGTCTCTTTTATACAGTGTCTAGCCCCCGCTTACCATAAATTTGAAATTTTGTGCATTTAACAGTATCTCCTGCAGGCGGTAAGGCATCTTGCTGATGTACACGTATACATATAGAAAAACTTAAGCAAAACCAAACATTTAAACCATCGGCATAAAAGCAACAGTTCGTCGGGCATACAGCACATCTACGGCCAAAGGCAATACAAAAATGCTGGGCTCTGATGATCAAAACAATATGATAAATGCCCCTACGCAGACGAGTTTCGGACAACAGACCAGAGGGCCGCGTAAACAACAAAATCTCGCGCTGGTCGGCGCGAGGTTTCGACAATGGTAAAATATACGAGCGCTATGGGCGCCTTAAATAAATTAGATTTTTGTAGGTTATTATCCATATTTCAGGAACGGAGTAGAGCAGGCGGCCGGGGGCGGGATCGTATCCATGCCCTGGCTGGTCGCCTGCTTATGAAAACCCTAAATTTTAGGTAGGTCCCTTGGGAGGCCCGTTAGAGGCCCTTTTATGCCCGCAAAATAGAAATGTTTTGGGTCCCATTTGAGTTTTGAGAATCCTTTGAAGGTTCGTTAGGGCGGGTGGCCCCGGTTTTCAGTGAAATGGATAGTATGGGACCCAAGTAATGTAGAGAGCTCCAAAAATCGAGAAGTTTTGGTTTGGGATGTAGTGATTTAGGGCCTTAAAGTTGGAGAGTTTAAACGCGGGCTCGGGGGTCCATAAGTACTTACGGATTGGGAGTAAGTTGACCCGAATAAGTGATTTTGAATCCTTATGAAGCCCTAATAATAGCTTAATGCCCCCCTTTTTGTTTAAAATCTGTAAAAACCCCAAAAATTTCAATTTACTTATACCCTTTGAAAAATGAAACTTTTGTCGCTTTGGGTCAGCCTTATCTCTTGCTTCATGCATTCACTTTGTCCCGTGCCATACAAAATACATGTCCTTTTCCGCCGGCGTGTCAGGATAAGCTCGCGAGGCCCAGACTATGGTAAAAAGCCCAAAATGTGTTTTGTCGCAGGGGATTTTGTACGACGCCCCGTCCCATCCTGACACCCGGACACATATACAGTATACATTATATTATCACACAACAACTACAGACACGTTATTGTTCACGGATGCGCATCGAAATCGACCCCCTGGGGCACCTAATTCAATAAAACTGTAGAGTCGATTGGTGGTAGAAACGTGAAGTCTCTCCCCTTGTCCCCGGCCGATTCGACTACGCATCCGTACAGCACTACAACACCAATAAATTGCACAAACGTTTTTTATTTATAAAACCATAATCACCTGGGATCGATCGGATACTCTAACTATGAGATTTTGATTCAATTTTGGTGCGTAATCACCCCGCGCACCTCGGGCTGGTGGAGCGTGACCGTAGTAACACAATACAATGATGACATGGAGTTTATTTTTACAACAACGAAACGATAATGCACAAGTTATAGTCCGGACCACGCTCCACTGGTATCCGATCGCCCTTTACCCATTGCATTTTGAGGCCTTTATGGCCTGATTTTGAATGTTTAAGATCCCGCGTAAAACTGGGGCTGTTACAATACGACATTTAATGTAGTTAATTAATTTTAAATAGTAACATTTAATAATGTAGTTAATTAAAAAATCCTGCTGTTTTCTTTATTGCTAACAGTAATATTATTAGCAAGGAGGTGCGCATATCGAGCTACAGCGGGGCAGCATGCGTAAACGAATGTTAGTAGGCGTTCAAAGCTATGGGATAACGAAAGACACTACGGGGCGTAAAATCTCAAGATAGAGAAAGCTGCGGCAGATATCGCGCAACGTAAAACTATATTGCTACCAATACTTACATGTCTATAACTAGAATCGAGATTTTAGGCCCAATGCTTTGGATTGTGTCTCGTTACGGTACAATCATATATGTATCCACGTAAGGATTCAATGGTCAGATTCAGTTTACAAGTTCAACCTCTAACATCCTTGCATTCACTGACTGGAATAGCCAGGCGCTGTCGGTTTCAAGTATGCAGTACTACGATCGTTCGACAACACAACACTAAGTCTACTGTGATCGGTCTTAAATTCATTTCACCAAATATATATATAGAACAGCATATTTGCTTTGGGAGTAGCACGCGGTTAGACATACTGTTAACAACATGACCCAAGACCCACGCCAGTCGACACACGACTCACCGTGAAGCACCAAACATGGCGACTCTTATGACCCTCGAACCACCCACCTTCCATTCCTGGTCGCAAAACAAAATATTTAGCACTATGGTTATTCTTGCAAGTGAAGCATTGCTCGGTACTCGGGGCTGTGATAAATATTTTGCGATCGCGTTCCGAAACCTGCGGCTACATTTGAGCCTGTACCCGGCTCGGCCCTCGAGTACCCTTACTCGCGCACAGCTCTGCGTCTGTTCTAAGTGATTAAAAATTTGTTTTAGTGCAATATTAAAAGCATAGATATGGCCGGTGACCTAACTCCCCAAATTTTTTAAGAACGAATTTGGCAGCTGCAAACGGCCATGAAAATCCTCGGTCTTTCGGCCGATAGCTTTTACGGTGGTTTCTTAATTTGTTTCCGTCACGTACTAAAATTAGATGTACATTATACGCGTCTAAACGCCCATTTCATAAGAAGAGTGCAAATCTCAAGATGGGAGTATCTCTCGGAAGATATACATAATACACCGGAGCGAATGGAAATCTCCTGGGAGATGACTGGTGGAGCCTGAACTATCGATGCAGCGAGCATGTACATCACAGATAGTTCTCACATCTATTCGTTGGTTAGAATACGCGGGAATATGTTTTAATATGCCCAAGCGATTTCTTCTCGACGAACGACGTTAAGGATACCTGGGCCACAAACTGCATACATATACCAACTCCAAAGTTGCCAATACTACTCAAATTACATGTGAAATTATGTACATTATCGGCATCATATAGTATTGTCAACGGTTCTCGGCAGCGGCTGTACCAGACACCAACCTACTTTTAAAACCGCTTTAATACAAAAGTAAAAATTTTAGCATAGGTATGGTAAGAACCTCGGCGGTTGTGTAATTTTTCCGTAAATTATAAGGAGTTAAGGTTTTTCCAATTAGCGCTAAATTTTTACTATTTTGTCATATTTCTACCAAATCTCACCTTATGTTTGCTAAATTTTTCAGCCCCTATGCATGACTATGCTGTAACACATATTATATACCAGGTATATAAACCGAGCACTATACTGGTACCTATATACATATTAACCAATAGGAATGGAAGTTATTAAACGCCCAGTAATTATAAAATTTATCGGTTTATTAATATAACAGATATATATAGCGAATCACTTAATATGAAAAACTTTAAATCTTGCATTTATATATCATAAGAACCTATTATATGGGCTAACACGCTTTAATGGTCGAAATGTCATTTTCAGAAGTTACATAAATTTTTAGCAAAATCATTGGTAAATTATTATTTGTTAACCCAATGGGTTCCCGGAACCATGTGCCCACCTAAACCGTTAGACACCTTTATATATTATGGTATCATAAGCATATACCCATTGCTAGTATTATAATTTATTGCACAGGCTATTTTTTCCACTGGGCATCATACGTATATATATTTCAGCACGTCCTTCAGCTTGGGTCTTTTAACGAATCGCAGAATAGTCAGCATATTCTGATTGTTTCCTACTTTATTTTCACATATTTTGATATTCTGGCAAATTTATATACATTGGAATTTGTGTCGCACTTGTATTGAAAATAATAATTATAAATATGGCATTCTAGCTACGGCAGCGAAACAACTTAATAGATGCAACGCAAATTCTGTTATAAGAACCGGCCTATCCTTAATTTGAAATATATACGTTAAAGTATAACTTTTCGGTTACACTTGCGTTCTTTTAACTATTTCTTTTCATGGAACAAGTTTGTTTTCGATGAAACAATGGCATGGAACCCACACGTTACATCTAATATTTCCAATTTATTAATCCCGAGTATCTGATTATCATGGGGTCTGGTCGGGTTTCGGTTACGGTCTCGGCGGATCGGGTTATTTTCAACCCATGTGGCATTTAAAACATGCCGCTGCTGCAGAAAGAACCCAAATGACACAAATACATGCTATATAATGAGCATTGAGTCATTGAATTTCGAGCCGAACCAGTTGAAACTATAATAGTGCTACAGAGCCAAGCCTGAAACTGTTGACTTGTTCTCATCTGCAGTTGTATCTAACCAATGGTCAAATCTATATTACAGCGAAACTAAAATACATAGGTGAATCACAATAATCTACTTCTACAAATTGACACTGCCATATATCAAAATGAACTAACTATTGAATAGAAAACCATTGTTGTGGTAATATAGGTGTTCTGCATTGCACATTTTAAACAGCAATAAATTACGAAACATATGAAACTGAAGACCAGTTAGCACTGGTCTTCAGCTGGTTCTATAAGTTTCAAATTTCCGGGAAATCCTTTAAATATCCTCTACTTCATAACCAAATTATTTCAAAATCAATATGCATATATAAAAACGCTGTCAAAATTTAAATATGCTTTTCCAGTAAATAATTTTCTACCGAATATTACATCCTTTTCATTGAAACGTAAATTCATGTCGCGTAAAAACCACTGCAACCGGCGGTTCATGCTACTCACGTCAACGACAGGGTAGTGCTACACACGACGTTAACAACCTACGATATTATATCCATTTTATTGAGACGTAAATTCATGTCACGTAAAAACCACGGCAACCGACGGGACATGCTACAACACACGACGTTAACAACGCAGAGATATATACAATACTTGCCAAAAATAATTGTCGCCTTCCGAGCCGAAGATTTCATGTGTAATTACTGATATATACTTCAACTGTTGCTAGGACCATTGTGTATTGAATGTAGTTCTTCAAGAACCAAGTGCTCATAAAAATTGTGACATGCTGCAATTTATAGGATGGACTACGTGTTTTGCAACTTTTAACACTAAACCGCTACTTATGTGTGTTTAATATTGCTAGTCGGCTCGCTTGCAGCAATGTTGGTACATTCAATAATCCTGGGCAATAGCAAAACATCGGTTATTAGCAATACCAGTAAAATTAACATGACATTAATGGAAAATTTATATCCTTTGCCATAGGAATGCGCTGAAGAATATAGTAAGTTTTACAATACACACTGTTTAAGGTTATAAACCGTAGGAAGGTCTACTTGTGCTACTTACACAATCCCGTTGCTGACTAATAGAACATGCAACAACGCTATTGTTTTGCAGCGAGCGAAACGGGCACGCGTCTATTTGTACGCGAACTGATTTTATCGTGTGAGTCCGTCACGCCAGTTTATTCTAAATATTACTGAAACATGAAAATGTTCCCATATGTTCTTTTGCATGTGATAGTGTGTCCAGTGATCCTATATGGGTTTTATGCCACACTGTCAAAGGGTATGGTATACTATACCCTTTTTTAAATATCGTACAATATACATACCCCTCCATTTTTGTGACCGAGGGAGAATACGTTTTCCTTAATATTTCAAACCATGCTTCGTAACATAAATGTTCATATCTTTTGTGTTACCCTGAATTAAATATACAGCTTTGTTGACCAACAGATTCCGTTATGGGCAACAGGATTGAGGCTCATTGTTTTAACTCTTTATATATCACGTTTTTGAGATAATGAGCTTTTATACCTACAAGTCACAATTAGGATTTTCGAGGTTAGTGAAAACGGCGACAAAATTCATTTGAATGTATCTGTGCCCAATGTGCCCTTTTTGATATGGCACTGTATCTCTTTTAACCCATGCGATTCGTAGTCTTCAATATAATTTGTATATTACTGAAAACGAAGATATGATTTACTTGAATGTAACTGTTACTGATATATTAAATTTTCAAAATTCAATATCATCCCCTGCAGCACCTTGGTAATTGAGCCATCATGATTATGTTGTTTTCGGTGTTAATTATATAATTAGTTAAATCTGACATCATAACGATTTTTGAGATTGCTGACAACGACGGAATGATTCATTTAAACGTACCTGTAAGTGTAGACGTGGATCGCTAGCCATTATACCGCTCGCTGCGCCCTCGTGGGTTGACCCGCCTTCTAGTATATATAATTATGAAAGGTTATATAACTGATAGCAAAACAAAAATTAAACTGTAACGTCCACCTGTTTAACTGTTGCTAAAACTGCTAACAACTTAAGTATATTACTGTATTTCCGCTATGTCGTTGACCTCGATTTGTGGCGATCGAACAGTGATGTCATCAGCAGGATGATCTACACACCGTTTATCAATTTTCTATTTAATGAGTTTTGCATGAGTAAACTTAAGTTGCGACCCTTACCATCCTCTTTTGACAAAAGCGATTGCCGTTCAGTTGTACACTGAACACAAATTTTATTTTTGCGTTAAAGAACAGAAATCAGTCCGTTTCATATTCCATACATTATAATTTGAAAATGTTCGCGAACACACTGGTGTTAAAGTACAGGGACCGAATTGCATTCGCTAATACCGTTATGGAACAGAAAAATGTCGAAATTGGATACCGCTATTGAAATCCGAGTTTCGTTCGCTAACAACCTTTTGTATATGGTGTCAAAAGAGGATGGTTGGGGGCGCATCTTAAGTTTACTCTTGCATTTTTGTTATATTTTCTGGCCTGTTCACAGCCATCCGCAAACTGTGGTGAAACTTCGGGGGACCTCATGTTAATTCTCATGGGAACTTTCAAAGTGGGGCAATCAATTTTACTTCAAATTACTCTACTGTAACAGCAGAAGTTTTAAAAATACAGTGAACTGTAGCCGCTTAATTTTTCAGAAGGACCGAGACTGTTACATGATGACAACTATTATCTCTTGGGTAATTTAAATTTCAGCGATGAATAAATATACTTATATATCTAGAAACATTATTAAATTTGGTTGTGTGGTTAAACCGTTAGATAGTGCGTATCTTGAGGATTCCACAAAAGTAAACAATATGTTGTTGTAAACAATTTTACATTTCTATTATTAAACTGATTGACAATAATTACTGTTAGACCTACAGGAGGAGCATCAAGAGATTGGAGTCTTAACTCTGAACTAACGATTATAATACTCTATGAATAGAACTATATTTAAAATGACCCAATTAGCCATGCGGTTTTCCATTTGTCACGAAATAAAAATAGCCCAGAATTAGAGATTTCTAATTAGTCAAAGACAATTTAATACCGTTTCTTAAGATAAAATTTTTCTTTGATCGACGTCATATAGGAAGCTGTCCTTAAAGTAATTTGTTTGCGAACCAAACAAATGTTTTTAATTCCAAATCCGAGAAACTTTCGTTCACCAACAATGTTTGTTGTTGAAAACAAAGAACAGCTGATTTTCGGTTGCATAGCAACTTTTCAGTAACACAAAGTTAGATTAATAAAATATAAAATTATGGCACATAATGTAGCAGAGAAAGTCAACATGACGACATTTAAACAGAACTATGTACTATTCGCTTAAGTTTGAACCGAATGCAAATCTGAAGTGTATCGTTACCTATTACATAGCTTATAATGACTATGATGTAAGGTAATTTCTCTTAACACAAATTAATTTCCTTTACACAATAAATTTACAAAACTGGCCATGAACAATCCAATGGAAACCTCTCTAACATCCTAATCCGGGAATAATAATTTCATAGTAAAGCTGTTGTAGATACGTTTTAACTAAAACGGTTCCAAGTCAACTTCGTAGCAGCCTTATATTCCTTTTGTCGACATTCTTCAAACAATAGTAACAACTTTTGCCAGTACCGGCCGCTTATAAACCAGTTCACGAATCTTCTTCCAGATAGAGCAGATATTATTACGCAGTTTTGCCAAAGCAATGGATGCATGTATCAAGTTAAAACGTGAGTAAATTTAAGGTAACCCCACCAACCATCCTATTCTGTTATTGCCGTTATCGAATCGCAAACCCTTGTTGCGGAAAACAGGCGTATTTTCATTCGGTTTTTCACTAACCGAAAATTAGCAAAATCAAATTCAAGTGTTAGACCTTGTGTTCGAACAGAATATCGGCGATTTCAGTTTGCAGAAATTCTGTTCACTAATGCATTATCATTTAAATTTGGATTATACAGTGTTCGCGAACAAATTTAATGCAAAAGTGAAGTTACAAAGAAATCGACAAATTTTCTTTCTCAAAAATTTGGGTAATTTTAATTCAATTTTCGCGAACGCAAAATGGATAATTTCAATCACGAGCGCTGTGTTAGCGAACAGTTTTACGTCGAATTTCAGTTGACCAAAAGCGTTCCGTAACAAATTTTATCAAAAAATACAAAATGGGATGGTTGCCGGAGTCACATTAAGTTTAGTCGCGCATAAGCACCCACGTTTTCATGTCCGTCTAATAGTGTTAAGCAACGATACGCAAATAACATGCAGTGCACATAAAATCGAGTGTCTAGAAATCAGTCACCACGAACTATTAAATTACATTACTAGTACACGATCTTCTGACCGAAGTGTATAGGAAGCACAGCGTTCCACAAGTACTACACTACAAAGCATCGGCCATACAAGCTCGACAGTAAATGGAACTGGAAGTTCGTATGAATTACAAAAAATCTTGGCTATGTAACACCGGGTAAGCACCTCGACCCTGGTAATACAGGGCACATCCTAAAGTTTGATAAGCGCGAAAAACCGGTGCATTATCACAAAGTGAAGACGACCTAATTCTTGAACAATACTGTACGTCACTCTATGTCTCGTTTCCATGTGACTTATTGCCTTGTTGTTTATCATTTGATTGTCGCAATGAATTGTTAGCAGGCTGGCTAAATTTGCCGGCTGATCGGACAGTTGCTCCAGCAGTAGAATATGAGGCGTTTGCTCTTGCAGAGAAAAGTATGGTATTGTTAATGCACAGCTGGTGATCCCTAACATCACCCCAGCCGCCATTCTCTTTTGGTGCTTTAAGCGTCCGGCGGCTCTTTTCACCAAGCTCCAGCTTTTCAGGAAATAGCTTATCTTTAACTGTTGACAGTAGGTTGAGTACTTTATTTGCACTAGCGTCTGCCGTACACTGCTTTCCAGTATGGTGGATTCCACTGAAATAGCGTAAAAAATATCGATAAACACAACAAGAAGATAATTTACAAAATACCGGTAATACACAAGGAATTATTGATAACGTAATTTATCTACATGGCACCATGATTATATAGCAAAAGATACCGTACTGTCTATTGGGGAGAGATATTTTGCGTCATGAATTGGATAGGGCACAATGGTGGCAAAGAAAGGTAACAAAAATACTTTTACTAATAGTTATGTATGGGTATTTTAATTTCAGCCGTCAGGCTGTAACACTGCTTCCGACTTTTGCCGAAGTTTGCATCATATACCATGTCAGTGAATATGATTGTAGAACTGGGAACACCACTATTCAGCATTATTCGCTAGTATCCTCGGACCTTGTCTTCAAAAAAGGCGATTGACTGGCGATGAAATAATAGTTCAATATTCTACTACTCCGACGCTGTCAAATTCGTTGCAAATAAAATAATCAAAGAAGCAAGCTTAGGCAAATTGAGTTTAAAAAGATATTATTATAATAAGCTTCAATTAATACCGGTCACCTTTGCTTTCGTTCGAGTAGTAAGCTGATTAAATTGAAAGCTCGAATAGCCGAGTGATTACGACTTTGCATTTCACGTTGGCAGCCCGAATCTGATGCTTTCATGGCGCCTATTGCGTTAACTATACATTTTAAAGGCCAGTAGTTTGTCGGTTATTTACAACCACTTGTTTTCATTCGTTCAGATTTGCAGTTGTGGCACAGCTAAATTATTTTCCGTCACGCGGTAAGTGTACCATTTGCCAGAAATAAGTGTTCATTTCGAAAGTAATTTTTTGAGGTCGAGAAAGTCTAGTTGAAATAGAGCGCTAAAAATTACGAGCAGATCTCGAACAAAATTATCGCATGTTTCGACAAAGATTTGAAATTTTTCGAACGGACGTAGAGCGAACAGTACTCATATTGGGCGAATACTGTTATTGTTATTAGCATCCCAACGGGTTACATTTAGATAAATAGATAAGACACCGCATATAGGAACGAACAACGTTTGAAAGAAAATGGCCGAATGGATTGTGGACGACGTTATCGGATCACAGTTGAGTTTGCAGGTTGAAGTATAACTAAACCTATTGCAATGAACTTTTTAGGTGGGGCGGAAGAGCGGCAAACATTTTATGATCGTATTTACAATGTACGAGGCTTAGGTAAGAACATGAGCATGTTATTTTTGGAACGCTATATACAGTGACATAATGTTGAACTTATCTGAGTCGTTTGAGCAATCAAATTTTGCGATGGATTACTCTTGTTTAGTTTCTAGGTTTGGTATATCACACAACTGACACACAAATAAAGCTGTGTCACAATACAATCAAATCGTTGTTGGTTGAGAATTTCAAAATCAATTATTCTATACTATAGTAAAATATTTAAACTTATGAAAATTTGACAATACTTAAGTTATGCAAATTGTTTAAAATTTGACATTTTACTTCACAAAGTCGACGAAGATGTGGATGTGCCCCGGTTAGTTTAAGTAAGTCACTCCTCAAAATAGCTATGACACAGCATAAGTTCGCAATAATCGTCGTAAACTTAACAATACAAAATTAACTATTACCTTGCAAGTGAGGGTGAAACGGAGTGAGCGTGGTTTCATTTTTATGTTATCATTTTGTTTAATTACCTGTCACAGGTTGTATGTGACGTGTATACCACATTAAAACCTCTTAAACCTTGGATCCAATGCAAAATCGAAAAAACCTAAACCCATCGAAGACAACTTACAACGCACAAGTATTTATGCTGGTCTCTAGACAGCCAAGCCATCGTATACAGCCTACCAAAAAATCTATAATAAACAATTCTTCATGATTTGTGCGTAACGCGTAACCGAACAGAGACTATATATAGTGGAAATCGGGTTCAATGACCATAAACTTATTGAAAACACATGAAGTATGCACGCTGGACTCTAGATAACCAAATAATCATTGTACTCAGCTTTCAAAAATACCCCTATATAAACTATTTTGATGTCATATACCAAACTACGGAATGCCGACTATTTTCTGGAAATCGGGTTCATTGACGCTAAAGCCAACGAAAACGTCTGAAAAGCCATGATACTAGTGCTGGACTCTCGATAAACAAACCATCGTATTCAATCTACTACCGGAAACCTATGCAGACAATTCATGATAATCTGTACGTAATACGTAACTAAAACAACTGACAGACTATATTGTAGAAATCGGGTTTATAGATCCCAAACCCATTGGCAATCCATGAAAAATACAGACCATTCTTGATACCCTCCACGCAATGTGTAACCAAATATATGAAAACTCACCACATTTTGGAATACGGGTTCGTGGACCTTAAAACCCTTGAAAAGGTATAACATAGTCAGGTTGGCGTCTAGATACCAAAACCATCGTATCGAGCGTGCTTCGTAACCTAATAAACGCCCGGTGTACTGTAAAACATGCAACAATATGCCGAAAATTAAAAAAATCGCTATTTCTAGCAAAGGGTCGACCAACCATATTCCGCCACACAGAGGCACAGTGAGTGGTACCACAAAACGTTGTGGTCAGCAAAGTTGCAGATCTCGATGAATTGAATCTCTGGGGGTCTCGGGTTTTTGATGCGATGCCTGTGTCTCGAGGTATAGGCTGCGAAAGCGTGGTACCCGTGTGGCCAAATTTGGCAAAGAAACGCTTATTAAACGATATATGAAACGCGAGTACGCCTTCCTATTGAACAATAAAATTATCGAAATCCGTCTATCGAAACGAGTTATGAATGACAGCAACAGATCCAAATGAAATTTTCACGATTTTCCCTCTACGCCCTCACATGAAAACTCCACTCGATCCTTTTCAACAAACAGGATTAAAACTTATAAACCCGACTTACCCACATTATTGTTCAACAATTTTCATTATCTGGTTTCTCCAAAGTGGGGGTAGAGCTAGGGGACCCCTCGCAAAAACCGATACTACCGGGTTGGTGCCCCAGCTAAAATTTGTAGCTTCCCTTGAGTTGATTCAGTTGACAAAATTTTTACAAAAATCCATTTCGGAAGTTAAAAATCTGATTATTTAGTTAAATGGAAATTGGTTGCGTTTAACCTGATTAGAAACCATGTTACACCGGTTTGGAGCTAATTTTTTACCAATTTTGGCGTTTTCCGTTAAAAACATTAAGTTTTTCAATATTTAGATTGCGAAGCCGAGAGGTGGGGGGGGGGGGTTCGGGTTCAACTGGGAGGGGCAGTCCACGTAAACTGCAAACTCTGGCACCATCAGTTCCGAACTAGAGGCCCTCGGTTCATGCTCGGTATCAAAAGTTTCAGCGAACGGAGAAGCCCAGATTATGCACAGACAAGATCTGAAACGCGTATTATAAAATTTCCAATTAGGTGGCCCTAACAGTGCAGTTTCGGGAGAGTCGCTCACCGGCTCTGCGGTCAGGTATACGAGTATACTTTGCAATGTAAAGCTTCAGAATCTATTTGTGAAGTATCTGCAATTTACGTGGATTGTCAAAAATATTTTAAATAATGTACATTGGTAATAAAAATTCTTTTCATTTCTTAAATATTATTATACTAGTGTTGTTTTGCAAATTTATACCAAAATAAAATATAACACATTAACTATAAATCCTCAAATCATGGCCAAAAATCAGTGCAGAATGTTTGTGCAATGTTCACATTGCTGTTATACATGCATAGCTGGGATTTAGATTGAGCTACAAATTTAATTATCTTGTAGCTATCAGTCAGCCACCAGATTATGCAATAATTTTTTCGTTTCTATTGCACAATATCGTGGAACAAAAAATTTTGGTTTCTGCAAAGTGGGGAGCCCCTGACAAGAAACGCGTACCCCCTCGGAAAAAGAACACTCCCAGCTGACATAAGAATTGAGAAATTATTTTACAAAAATCCATTTCTCAAGTAAAAACTTGATTAATTTCAACAAAAAATTCGTTTATAAGTTGCTTTCAACCTCATAAAGATTTTTTTGCACTGTTTATGAGGAGATTTAGAAACAATTTTAACTTTTTTCGCTAAAAAATATTAAATTTTGAAAATGTTTAATTGCGACCACTCCACATTGCCTTCAGTTAAAGACAGGGGCCCCCACAGTTCGGAACCACGTGGCCCACTGGTTTATGCCCACACTGGCAAATTTTTCTGCGAATACAAGAGCAGAAATTATGAGTATTTTTGCCGACTATGTAACAACGATGGCTAGAACTATACCGACCACATTGTGCAGTGAATGCACACATTAATTTTCTCTCGAAAAGCAGCTGTACTAAACACAATTATACTGAGTACCAACCGCATCCTCTCTACGCAAACGAAAACTGTACTATTGTGCATTTTGGTAATGTGTCAAGTTTTCACTTACCAGTCACCGATAACGATCAAAGAAAAATTTTATCTTAACGGTATTAAATTGTCTTTGACTCATAGAAATCTCTTAATTCTGACTGTTTACTTTCGTGACAAATGGAAAACCGCATGGCTAATTGGGTCATTTTAGATATAGTTCTATTCATAGAGTATTATAATCGTTAGTTCAGAGTTAAGACTCCAATCTCTTGATGCTCCTCCTGTAGGTCTAACAGTAATTATTGTCAATCGGTTTAATAATAGAAATGTAAAATTGTTTACAACAACATATTGTTTACTTTGTGGAATCCTCAAGATACGCACTCTAAACGGTTTAACCACACCAACCAAATTTAATAAATGTTTCTAGATATATAAGTATATTTCTTCATCGCTGAAATTTAAATTACCCAAGAGATAATAGTTGTCATCATGTAACATTCTCAGTTCCTTCTAAAAAATTAAGCGGCTACAGTTCACTGTATTTTTGAAAACTTCTGCTGTTACAGTAGAGTAATTTGAAGCTAAAATTGGTTCCACTTTTTGAAAGTTCCCATGAGAATTTAACATCAGGTCCACCGAAGTTTCACCACAGTTTGCGGATGGCTGTGAACAGGCAAGAGAATATAACAAAAATGCAAGAGTGAACTTACGATGCGCCCCAACCATCCTCTTTTGACACCATATACAAAACGTTGTTAGCGAACCGAAACTCGGATTTCGATCAGCCGTATCCAATTTCAACTTTTTTCTGTTCCATAACGGTATTAGCGAATGCAATTCAGACCCTGTACTTTAACACCAATGTGTTCGCGAACATTTTCAAATTATAATGTATGGAATATGAAAGGACTGATTTCTGTTCTTTAACGCAAAAATAAAATTTGTGTTCAGTGTACAACTGAACGGCAATCACTTTTTCAAAAGAGGATGGTAAGGGTCGCAACTTACGTTTACTCATGCAGAACTGCATTAAATAGAAAATTGATAAACGGTGTGTAGATCATCCTGCTGATGACATCACTGTTAGATCGCCACAAATCAGGATAACGACATAGCGGAAATACAGTAATATACTTAAGTTGTAGCAGTTTTAGCAACAGATTAAACAGGTAGACATTACAGTTTAATTTTGTTTTACTATCAGGTTCTGTAACCTTTCATAATTATATATACTAGAAGGGCCGGGATTCACCACGAGGGCACAGCGAGCAGTATAATGGCTAGCGATTCCACGTCTAGACTTACGAGTACAGTTTAAATGAATCCATTTCATCATTATTAGCAATCTCAAAAATCGTTATGATGTCAGATTTAACTAATTATATAATTAGATTGAAAACAACATAATCATGTATGGTCCAATGGATGTGTTCCCAGGGGATGCATTGAATTCCGAAAATTGTATATCAGTAACAGTTACATTCAAGTAAATCATATCTTCGTTTTCAGTAATATACAAATTATATTGAAGACTACGAATCGCATGGGTTAAAAGAGATACAGTGCCATATCAAAAAGGGCATCATTGCAACCAGATTCGTTCAAAATGGAATTTTGTCGCCGTTTTCACTAACCTCGAAAATCCTAATTGTGACTTGTAGGTATAAAAGCTCATTATCTCAAAAACGTGATATATAAAGAGTTAAAACAATGAGCCTCAATCCTGTTGCCCATAACGGAATCTGTTGGTCAACAAAGCTGTATATTTAATTCAGGGTAACACAAAAGATATGAACATTTTATCTTACGAAGCATGGTATGCTAAAATATTAAGGAAAACGTATGTCTCCCTAGGTACACAAAAATGGAGGGGTTATGTATATTGTACGATTTTAAAAAAGGGTATAGTCTTTGCCATACCCTTTGACAGTGTAGTAAAGGACCCATATGGGGTCACTAGGACACACTTTCACATGCAAAAGAACATATGGGAACATTTTCATGTTTCAGTAATATTTAAAATAATTCGCATAACAGGATCTCACGCAATAAATCACGTTTAGCCTACAAATAGACACGTGCCCGTTTCACTCACTGCAAAACAATGGCGTTGTTCCATGTTCTCTTGGTTGCAGCAACGGACTTTAAGTAGCACAAGTAGACCTTCCTACGGTTTTATAACCTTAAACAGTGTGTATTGTAAAACTTACTATATTCTTAAGCACATTCCTATGGCAAAGGATATAAATTTTTCCCATTAATGTCATGTTAATTTTACTGGTATTGCTAATAACAGATGTTTTTCTATTGCCCAGGATTCTTGAATGTACCAACATTGCTGCAAGCGAGCAGACTAGCAATATTAAACACACATGAGTAGCAGTTTAGTGTTAAAAGTTGCAAAACACTTAGTCCATCCTATAAATTACAGCATGTCACAATTTTTATAGAGCTTTACTTGGTTCTTGAAAAATTACATTCAATACACGATGGTTCCTAACAACAAGTTGAAGATATATATCAGTAATTACACATGATATCTTTCACCTCGGAAGGCGACGATTATTTTTGGCAAGTATTGTATATATCTCTGCGTTGTTAACGTCGTGTGTTGTAGCATGTCCCGTCGGTTGCCGTGGTTTTTACGTGACATGAATTTACGTCTCAATAAAATGGATATAATATCGTAGGTTGTTAACGTCGTGTGTAGCACTACCCTGTGAGTTGACGTGAGTAGCATGAAGTTCGCCGGTTGCAGTGGTTTTTACGCGACATGAATTTAC